>JARGXW010000008.1:600000-837105 GCA_029204085.1 Mycena sp. CBHHK59/15
ATATGGAGCTCGATGGAATCCACCAGAACATACAGGAATACTAGGACTTTAGTATAAATACAATACATACAGTAGAGCTCCTCATGAGCTTGTAACCTAAGGCCTAACAGCCAAGAGTGATATCTTACAAGGTTCATGAGATAAAACCAACATAGGTAGGTAGGTAGGTAGGTAGTATTACACAGCACGGTCCGAATAACGAATGCCGGTTTCCAAGGATTCTCCCGGTGTACAAAGAAAGCGTAAATTACACCTTCGCCCCTGGACTCCTATTTTACCTCTAAGCTCAAGGATGCACATCCTTGCCTGTTGCGCTGTCCATTCCATGCTTGCGAATATGATTTTTCACCCATGCCATATGTCCTTCCATCCATTCTGCAGAGAAGAATTTTTCTGCAGTTGAATCCGTGGTTGAATCTGGGATTGAATCTGCAAGCATCCGATTAATCTTGTGCTGGGTTGTGTCAAAGGAATCTGGGAGAGATGTTGGGGGATTTAATCGTTTCACAAATACATCTTTGAGGCTATCTGCAGAGAAAGAAATAGGAATCGGCGCTGAGTCAGCCAATCGACAGTATTCTTTCCAAAAGACCCCAGATGATGGTGCATCTAGCAATTTCTTTGATTGTGGTCCCGAAGTGCGTACAGTTGTTCTCTTCCTCCATGGCCTGCGGGATATGGAGCACACTGCAAAGCCTCATTCGATTCAGAGTCTCCCGCATAATTAGGAATATCTGCTGTGACTTTATCTGTGGTGATGGGTTGAATATTATAGGGAAATGGGAGAATCGGTGGCGGCACACAGGTTTCTGGTGGATTATTGCCAGGTCGAGGCAGTTTTGAGGCCTTTTCTGCTTCAGCTTTTGTTTCCAGATAGAACGTGGTTGGTTGGCCGTTTTAATGTGAGCAAAGTGCAAGGGTGGGGATCAACATTTGATCCATTGGATGATCAGTTTCAGAATGTCACCATTTGCACATTTCCAGCCGCACGCATCATTGCGGTATGCATAGTATTTGACCGACCTGATAGCATACTCAGATCTTGTAGAGATAGGGAACTCTTCTTCCTTGGCGCCGCTTGAAGAGCAAGCAAAAGAGCGACGAGGTCAGCGTGGGCATTTGTTGGGGTACCCCAGACTCGGGCAGATCTATTGAGGTTTGAGTTTGCTCGACTCAAGTATGCTGCAGCACCTGCGTATGCAGTGTGTTTTCTGCTGTTTTTACAGACACCAGAGAGGGTAACCTTGACGGGTTCAGTGGTAAAGAACACAGGGCCGAATAGAGACAGTGTATTTTTGGATTCGTCCTTGCCTGCTGCGAGGGTACAGATCACCAATTTATCAAGCTCTGTTTCGTCCGGGAGTATGACAACCTCGCGTTTACGTTTCTTGTACGGGAATGCGGAGTGACCGAGGATAGCAGTGTCGACCTTGAGTTGGAGAATCAAGGCAGCGTGGTCAAATCCTGTGACACGCGGTTCAACTGCAAAAGCATGGATTTCTGGGAATAGGCTCCATGAGCAGATGGCATAGTCAATAACGGTGGATCATCAGCCTCGGAAGGAGGTGTAATCCCCAGCCGCTGGACCAAAGCATTCAACCCCATTCACAAAAACGAGATCATAGTCATTGCATACACGAACAGGAATCTTACATGGGTGGATGGCAGTTTCTTGTCTTTAGAGTTACTCCGGAGTCGAGATTTGGATTTGGATTTGATGGCGGATTTGGATTTCGTGATGTGACGAGATCGTGACGAGATTAGTGACAGGATCGTTATCGCTGCTTTCTCTCGATCTCCGAAATCAAGGAGGTGGGCGAGGTCCTCCGGATTCGAAGCCCAGTCGGCGGGCTCCTTACGTGGTGCCATTCCGAGGCCAGGGAACGCGACGCGCAAGTAGAAAGAGGAGAAAAAAGAGGTGGTAACGTCTTATTACTACTGTACTATTTCGACCATAGGTTCACGCCATGTCACCCGTCACCTACCAAGTTCATTTTTCCTAAGTTCATTCCTCGGCAATCACATCAAAATTCCCATAAAAGGCAGTCCGGCGAATGCCGGAGATAATATTTTGGTGTTTTTGAGCCTATTTGGGCCTGAAAACTCGACTGTCACCGTCACTGGTACCAAATAGGTTCAGTTCACAACCCTCCGTCACCCGTCACCTGAACCTATGGTCGAAATAGTACAGTAATCTCGTCACGATCTCGTCACGTCACGAAATCTAAATCCGCCATCAAATCCAAATCCAAATCTCGACTCCGGAGTAACTCTTAGATTTCTTGAATGGATCGTTGGTCTTTAGTGATGGGAAAGTTCAGTTCTTTTTTCTACAATTAAACCAGTCAGTAATGTCTGTTTGTTACTGTATGTTGATGTCTCTTGGAGAGATAATGTGTTACATGCCCATCTCTGGTGGATGTATGGCGCTCCCCTCATTTATTAATACATCATCTTAACAGTTTCGTAGATATACATTTTGCCGAACGATTCCTTGACCCAGCGATCGGTTTTGCTTTGGGTTGGCTACAATGGTATGGTGGGGTGGTTATTCTTCCGACAGAAATCATTGGCGCCACTCTTATCATCGGATTCTGGGACTCTGGTGTGGACAGGTCTGGAACACTCAAATCCCATCTTGCAGGATACCTTACGGTTGGTTGCATCATCCTGGCCCATCTTCGACTTTTAAAATACTCTCTCCCAGCTTCTTCTATTCCTGTGCACCGCCAACAACTTTCTTGGTGTACGATGGTTTGGAGAATCCGAGTTTTTCTTCATGAGTTGACCTGGTGGTCGTGTCATATCTTCTAATACTGTGTCCCGGCAATGGCGAAAATTGCGCTTGCTATTGGCTGCATCATCGGAGGTCTTGGTTCGTTCAGCCCGGCAGCGCTCTGTAAATTCTCCTAATTTTCCTGATAGTAATTGAGGACCCGTGCACGACCGCATTGGGTTTCGCTATTGGAAGGCCGGTGAAATAAACTGAATGTCACGACGCTGGAACTGAAACCATAAATATTAGAACCCTGGTGCATTTTCACCCTTCATCGAGACAGGTGACACTGGAAATTTCTTGGGCTGGTTCCAAACCCTTTTACAAGTGGCAAGTCTCCTTTGGGGTTTCCCCAATTTCAATCCTCTCATGAGCACCAATAGGTGTACTCATATTTGGGAATGGAGTCGCTGGTAATGACAGTGACTGAGGTCCAGAACCCACATTACGCGCTTGCGAAGGTGTATTCTTCAGAATCCTGATCTTCTATGTCGTTGGAATTCTCATCGTTGGTACATAGTCGGGATGGACGAGACCCGGCCAACACATACATTCAAGAGGCGGCACATTCAGATCAGAGGTGGCACATTCGCCAAAGCCCGGCACGTTCACCAGCTTATGTGCCGTGCTTCAACTCAAGGACGGCACATTCCGATGCTGGGTTGCCGTCCCGGCTGGCTCTGGTGCAAGGTATTTTTGAATAGCTTCAGTTTATTTATCTCTTAGCGGGATGGAGTAGAAGGAGCGTCAAGCAGTCTGGAGTGAGAATGAGAGAGAAAAAAAACACATGGGATTCAAACTGTCGATGGTTTGAAAAACATCAAACGGATGAAGATCCTGCAAAACACCCTACGCATACTGTGCGTCTCCCTCAGCCCAAATATTTGAATAGGCGTAAGTAGATGGACACCACACATATTATAGTACACTACAAAGACTGTACAGATGAATTTGCTAAAATAAAAGCAAACCTTCACTCTCCCTACATTGTAGGGGCCTACAATGCCGCACCGGGCCTCCACCAAGTCCAAATCCCACCTTTGGGAGGTTGAATGGGTGCAAGATATGCGCCCCCCGACCCAGCACAACGTCTGCGGGACGCAGAGCGCTGGATGTAACTGGAGGAGTGCAAAAGTACTCCACAATACCCTGCATCCTCGTCTGCACGGAATCGAGTCGCACGAGATATCGAGGTCAGGGGCAGACGATTCACTTACCTCGGTTTTGCTGCCTCCGTCCACCCGCACGCCTCCACCCTCCCGTCTCTGTCCTATCCTGCCTGCCGCCCATCCCTCGACGCTGTCCGAGACCGCTCAGCGATTGAAACGAAATCCCTGTATGTAGGACGTACTGGATCTGCTTGAAGTCCCTGCCTGCATGATGCGAGACGAATCCCCGCTCGCAACTCGGTAGTCCCCACCTCAAAAAACCCGTCTTCGACGCCTCGGCGGGGCGGTTTGGGTGGGGTGGTGGTGGTAAGAGAAAAAGTCGGGACATGACAGCGTGCAACAAGGCTGTGCCTGCCAAGGGCCGCACATTTCTAAAAAGGCAAGTGCTGCCTTTGGTTCAAAGCCGGCACTTTGATCTGAATGTGCCGCCTCTCAGCTAAATGTGCCTTGGTCTTGAATGTGTGTGTTGGCCGGGTCTTGTACCTCCTTGTACATAGTGGTACCCGGTCGTGGATTGTCACTGAAGAATGCTGGCCAGGAATGCTTGTTCCCTCAAACGATCCACGGCTCTTGCAGTCTATGGGAACGTCTGCGTACTCGCCATTTGTGCTCGCTATGACACGTGTCGGTGTCAAGGGCCTCCCTTGTGAATATCTTTGTGTTTAACGTGATATCCCGCAATTCTCATTCGACCTCACAGCTGTAATCAATGCGGGTGTGCTTACTTCTGCATTCTCTGCTGCGAACTCTCTGTTGTACGACGCTTCTCGTCAGATATATGGTCTGGCACTTCGGGGTCAAGCACCCCGCATCTTGGCCAAAACTACCAAGGTAGGCATCACTATTGGGACAGTCTCACTGCTTGAAAATCTTTATGGCACAAGGGAGGTCTCCCAATCACCGCTCTGTCGTTCTCATCCATCTGGATTGTTCTGGTATACATGTCCCTATCTCAGGGAGCAGCTACCGCCTTGAACTGGCTGAGTAATCTGGTTACAGATCTTGGTTTTTGTACTTGGGGGACTATCGGTGACGGGTTAGTCAGCCACCCCCAGTTAGTCGGCCACCTGTGAATATCTCATGGAGTTGAGAACTATAGGACTTTGATCTCGAGGGGCCAAGTACAACCTTGGGAGACCTCTCATCAACCTCTCATACCGAATTTCAAGCCAAGATGATGTGCGGATCAAAAGTTACGCGATATCTGATCGGAATTCGAAGGGTGAGAACCATCATTTCTTACAGCCTTTTGGCCGACGCTCGCCACATCCACCAATTCTGAACCGTTGCACGACTTCCTGGGCTCATTATGCTGCCTTGATGCCGGGAATCAACCTGTGATACTTCATATCACCAGACAAGAGGACATGGTTGCGCAGGACACCAAAGAACATGTGGCTACTATTTTGACTGGCTCAAGCAGACCCCCCGCATATCTCAAGAGCCACTCGCGCTCCGTGTCTGGCGCTTGGAATGGGACTGCTCGATTTGCTTTCGGACATCCTGGAATGCTCATCCGTTTTTTAACTATTTAAATCCCCTCTCACCACGGACCATTACCCAAAATCACCCAATTTCGGTGTCACGGAAGTATGATATTTTTTGGGAAGTTGTTGGAGTCTAGGGATGGAAGTTATTAGCCATTTATGTTCAAAAACATCCTATTAGCATAACCACCAATTCCTTTGGGCTTATACCTTCACTATCTCTGGCTAGGCCCTCGGTTTGTTGACACTTGCCATCCCACTGAACCCGCTGCCTTGAAAGACACGTTTGTATACCCTTCCCATAGCTCATATGTACACGCAGACTATGCTGAATCCTAAATAAAGACCTGATGTTTAAATCTGGATACATTTTGCCCCCAGTCCGGCCCTCGGGGGCTTATCTAGCAAGGTGGCCGACTAAGGTGTTTATTGCCTTTTTTGGCATGCCAACGGAAAGAAATTCACGGCTGCATCGGGACGTCGCATATATTGGGCCAGGTTGTATCACACGACTCGTAGGATGTGTACCTTTGATTCCAGGCCCAAACCCCGGCCAAATTCAATGAGGTTGTCCAGCAATTGCCAATGAAATCTAAGGTGGCCGACTAACCAGTCACCGATACATCAGACTTTTGACATTTGACTTGTGACCTTGTACAAGGCCAAACAAGCCCGAAAAAGGCCTGAAAAGCCGGCAAGCTCACAAAGTGACAAACCTATGTCCGAATTTCACAAGCTCGGAGATCTCGTCCAAAAATGGCAAGTTTTCCGAATGCTACGAGGGCTTTTGCATGCTGCTGCGTGTGCTGGGGCATGTGTGCTGATATTAAAACGGATCACCAACAACGCGGCTTCATCAAGCTGAGAAAGAACCGCGCTGTACACAAGTCGACTGGGCACTCCTCACGGTCCCTCGGTATCGCGATCTGATCCAAGACCAAGACGACGAGGACCCGGTTGCGAGGGGTCATGCTGTGCTCTCAACAGCAGCGGGTTGGAGGACTGCGATGGGTCGGTGGGTTGCAGATGCAGAAGCTGCAGAGGCCGAAGCTGCTGACAACCCAGATTCGGACGACGGACCTCCACTCTCGAAGTGGAAGAAGATGACACTGGCGGAGCTTTTCGGGGGGTCCAAAAAGAAGCACGCAAAGCCGCGTCTCTCGCAGGAGGAAATCGACGGAGAAGGAGTTCTGATGGAAAATTTGGCGGATTCCGAGGCTCTTGCGGATGCTGAGGGAGACGCACGGCTCGATGACGGCGCGGTGGAGATCCAATCCAACGATGAATATGTCGGGTAGTCTTCTGTATAATATTTCTGGCACTTAAATATGTTGTATCTCGTCAACCCGGTATGCCAGGTCAGTGAAAATTGGATATAATGGAAGGGGGCAGACCTGCGGAGAAAAAATGTAATTAAGGCCTTAAATGGAGGCCTTAGCCTAAGCCTTAGCCCTTAGTAACCTTTAGGGACTTTCAAAACTACCGTTAAGGCCTTATGGACGAACACTGCATGATAAAAGGCAGCACAATCACAATCCAACAAGCTCATTGTGCATCCGAACGAGGTCTAATTCACAAATCGCGCTTCCCAGAAACGATGGCCTATACAACTTAAATCACACCCTGTAGTCACGTTTTTTTTTTGGCCGGTTCCTTACGAAATTCGAATCCCGCTCTCACGCTTGACAGATCGTTGCTTTGTGAGTCCAAGGGCCCACAGACCCTAACACGGCCGTGTTTCAACTGATTATGCTTGGATTATGCCCTTTCAATGTATTGAATATTACCATCCGTAATACTACCATCACAATGATAATATGCATCTCAGTGATCTCACTCCCGGTTCGAATCGTGGTTCGAATCTTCGGCGACACGCATGAATCATGATCTATCATGAGGCAGTATCTCCTATCTTCTTTCCCGTGCTTCTTCTCCTTCTCAGGAACAAGGAAGAAACGTAAGAACTTGAAACACGGAACAAAGCGCCGCGCCTTTTAAGAATATTCGACAACGGAGACACCGCCCACCCATCTCTTTCCTCGTTGCTACATGTCCTCTGAACTCCAGATGGCGGTCCTGGATGACACAGGCGTCAAAGACAAAAATTATGGGGACCCCGGTTTGACGGAAGAGGAGTTCGACCCATACCAGCTTGAGGAGAAGCCCGTCCCACCACGACGCTTTCGGTATGAGCTCTGGATTCAGAAATGACGGCAATCTTACGCGTTTCTTGGACTAGGCTGGTAAATCGGGGGCTATGTTTCCACCTGATGGGATGGCCTGCTCTTGTCATCGTCGGTCAGCTAGTTCTGCAAGCACTCGCATGGGGATTTCTTGCCGTGGTGAAATATCGAGGACAACTGGCCCTCCCATTTTCTACGGCCCTCTGGGCGGAGAATAACCCCCATCTTGTGACGCTCGTAGCGACGCTGGCTTCGACGTTACTCGCCGGGTGTTCAAGTTTGTAAGTGAAAAACGGGCTGGCTGAGGAATTTGTCCCTAATGAACTGCACAGTTTCTTTTCGTATGCGCTCCGCAGGTCCATGTCGCTTTATCTCCTTCGGCCCATGTCGCTGGCCGCGTTGGGCGCCAGTGTGAGCATTTCCATGCGCTCGGTCATGTTTCACCGCCGTCATTGGAAATGGCCTGCCGTTTCGCTTTTGTTCTTCATCATGGCTGGGATCCAAACATCTGTGTGCGTCTTTTGACCCTCTCTGCAATTACATCTGACCTTCTATATGTAGTTGGTCGACACTCATAACTCCAGTGAAAGTTGTTATCTCGACACCGTTAGTCGGCCGCGAGATCGACCTCTCGAGCCCGATTCTTCACCAAATGTGGGACGCGGGAGCGTTGGATGTGTGCCTCACGGCTGGTACGCCCCACTCTAATACCAAGTTGGGGAACCCTCAGCCTATTCCATAGGGAGGGACGGGGCAGTGTACGGAGGTGTTCCGGACAGTGGGTATGCGAATGGGCAGGCGTACCTCGGATTACCAGCGGCCGTTTCTTTGCTGGGCCAGGGCTTCAATGTTTCCACTCGTGCGAAGCTTTCTCAACGTTCTGGTTTAATCTAAACGTGTACACCAGGCGGCATTCTGGCAGCCACGTTGGATAATACCCATGTTGGCTCATGGTTTATCCCTGCCACAGCGCAGCTCGTGGATGCACGTCCAAATGGCATCTCGGACAGTTACTCGATGATTCAGCAAGGTGAACTCAGACACATACTACATTTGACGGTCATAAAAAGTGATGCCTCCAGGTTTTACTGCGGATGTCTCCTGTGCTCTGCAGAATCTGACAAACGAGACATCGCTGGCTGTTTCGTGGTACACTGACTTTGTCGCCGCCTGGAATACAAATGAGATTCAGCGGCCCAACATCACCTGGGTGGATGCATCTTCTAATTGCTCAGCATTATCCTTGAGTAGGTTTGATCTACTAACACCTGTCGCCAATCCTCACCCTTGATTAGTGAACATTACCGATGCATATGTAGATTCAAAGGGTGAATACCTGTGGGCAATTGGATGTGATCCAGTGCCAGAAGCCCCCAATAATTACAGTATGCATATCCCCAGACTCTGGTCGCCCCACACTGAATAATGTCCGTCCAGCCTTGATTCTCCAGTCAACGGGAAACTATACGAACCTAACTGGTCCTAGTGAGACGAGCTACCTTGTGTGCCAGATCGCACCAAAAACAACCGTAATCCGCGCATACTACGCTGGTAGTATCAACGTGAGTACAGAATCTGCCGGCTCTACAACCCTGCACGCCGGCGGAGCGGCGGGTTTCTTTGCAATGTATATTATCACGGATTTGGTGTGGCACCAGCAGGCGGTGAATGTGAATGGGGTGGCAGGCCAGTTACTGGAGCTGTCAGAAAATGTAGGCGCAGATCAGCGCTTCAAAATTGTGGTGAGTGCCATGTCGGATGTGAACCGGTAAATTTTCAAGTGATATCTACAGGAGCAATATTTACAAGGAGTCGTGGAATATAGCGCTTCCGTATGTACTTGGTCTTCGCTGGCCGATCGCCACTTACATCCCAAGCAGATCCTGCGCGCATGTCTGTCCGCCCAGAACCTGGCATTTAGCGCTGGAGTGCCACTCAATATAACCAGGCCAACAAGCGGGACATGGGATACACAAACGCGAGGGTGGAAACATTTCTCTGCTGGTACGACCCTCTGGATTCTCATTCCAGGAATCTTTATGGCCAGTTCCACCCTCACTCTGGTGATGGTCGCCATCTACCGCCATGGGGGTGAAATGCACAGCAACACACACACCTTCGATCCCTCCAATCCGCTTCATTTGATGGCGGCTGCCGCTGCTGGTGGGCTCAATAATGTGTTCAGAGGATTCGGCGAAAAGGATATCAACGAAGGGGGAAAGCTCACCGTCCTGCTGGGGTCAGTCCCTGGCCACGGGCCGGCGCTGGTTCGCGCGGATGAATACGCATCGGTGTTCACGGAGTCATTCACTCCCCGAACACCCTCCTCATGATTCGGATAATGATTCGCAAAATAGCCTGGACTTGGATTTGGATTACAAGCTCGCTTCCATGTGCCCTTGGACTTCCACTTGATTTCTGTTTGTTATCGTACCTGAATACAGCACCTGTTTTTCACCACCAAGAATGCCCCTCACTGTGCCATAAGGCTCCAACCATTTCCGTTTTTAAATGTTTTAAATGATAAAAACCGTTTTTATTTTCGTTTAGTTTATGGACCGCTCCAAACGGTAAGTGAATGGCACATCAGGGAAATCCTCCCTAGCAATTGCGATATTTTGTCACAAAATATATTGCCCCCCAAAATATTTTCAGCACATTTGCGATATCCACAGATATTTTGTGAGACTTTTCTCCACATTTTCTTACACAATCTCGAAAAGTCTAAAACAGGGTGCAGCAGGCATTACGAGCACCCCATTGAGTTTAGCAAGTGCAAATCTCAGCTCAAACAACCTCATGAAGCAGATTCCAGTGATTGTCCAATTGAGCTCTCGACGAGTTTTGCTCCATTCAAGATGCCCTTATAATTGCTACGAGAAGAACTAGGGTGTTAAGACGACCACATACTATCAATCCTAGTGGTGTTGGACGAAAGAATTGTGGATGCCCTCCTTGCAATAGAGATCGAAATGAACTTGGTTGCCTTAACCCTGGCAAGTGCATCAAGACTGCTAAAATGCTAATAGACTGTATTATGCCAAAATGGAATCCACTTGTCCCAATGGTAGACCTCTGTGATGAGCTTGAACTGACAGCAGAGGAGATAGACGCTAACCAGCGGGAGGTTGAAAGTGACAAACCAATGACCTATGATCCAAACTTCAGATTGCTTAGTGTCCAAAATGGCTTCCAGATTTTTGCTGGTGATGATTCAATGAACGAGATCGCCACAAGACGACAAGGTGCATTAGAGCAGACCCCAGAGCTGATAACAGCCTTTCTACATATAAAGATTATACAGCCTGGTCAGTATGACCCCCAAGTCATTGCTAGATTCAGAATTGTTTCACACGATCTGCAGGAGGATGAAACTGTCTGCCTCACATTTGACAATCCAACCATAAAAATGAACTTCAAATCAGGAGTACTGGGTGCTGCCCTCATCCTCTTACAGAAGTTGCCAAAGAATGTCCCCTTATTACTATGCTCTTCCTCTGACTTTCTGCTCAAAGCACTGATTAAAGACCAAACAAAATCTGAAAACAATATGCTAGACCCAAACTTCCTGCTTTTCAAGGCAGTATTTGCAGGGCTAAATGAGCGAACTGCGCGGACACAGTTCAAGCAGACAAAACATATTTTCCCTGTTGCTTTAGACATTGACCCACCCCCTTCACTTGAGGTTGATACCCAAATTGACATAATGTTCAATTTCCCTGGCATGCTAATCTCACAAGGCTCCCAGCGAATCTTTACAAAAGTTATCAAGGGTAACTACCCCAAGCCACTCAGATCAACATTCATCAATTTGGACCGTATCCGCTGCTCAGTACATGAAATTTCTGATTACACCCCAACAGACGAAATGATTTGGAAATCTATACGTTCAATCAATTTAAGACAACTTCACCGTGAATTATTCTGGAAGTCAATCCACAATATTTTCAGAGTTGGTGACTTCTGGACACATATTGATAATCTTGAAGTGATAGCAATCTGTCAAACCTGCAGTGTCCCTGAAAACCTGGAGCACATAGCATTGGAATGTGATGCCTCCGGCACAAAATTGATTTGGAAACTAACACAGAAACTTTGGGGTATGAAATATCCCATGTGGCCTCCCCTCAGCTGGGGGCTCATATTGGATTGTAATCTTGTTACAGCTAATAACAGTACCGAAGGCACGGGTAGAAATTTTCCCATTTAGGGCTGTTTTCAAAGAATTACCGATATCTCAATGAGTTCTTCTCTAATTTGAATGAAACCTAGCTAGAAATCTCGGGCTAATTCACACAGAATTAGTGATAGAGAGAAAGTTGCGAAAAATTTCCACATTTGGGAGCATAGGTTGATGGCAGCATTTTGCAGATCAATTCAATTCTAGGGCATCTACACACCTCCCAGTGGCATAGATTTTGGTCCAAAGCTGCCTTGACACATTCTGAAAAATGTCATAGACTCAGATTTTGAGAGCTCAGTCTATTTTGCTCAGAAACAGATCACAACCATGGAGGATCTGCCACAATGTGGAAATACTGTCATAATCAAGTCCATATTCAAAATCTGGGTCTATGACATTCTTCAGGATGTGTCAAGGCAGCTTTGGACCAAAATATATGCCACTGGGATGTGTGTAGATGCCCTAGAATTGAGTTGATCTGCAAAATGTGGCCATCAACCTATGGTACCAAATTTGGAACATTTTCGCAACTCTCTCTCTATCACGAATTCCGTGTGAATTAGCCCGAGATTTCTAGCTAGCTTTCATTCAAATCAGAGAAGAACTCATTGAGATACCGCTAATTCTTTGAAAACAGCCCCAAATGGAAATTTTTCCACCCGCGCCTTCGGTACTGTTATTAGCTGTAAGTTCAAAGGCTCAAAGGGCAAAATTATCCCTGAGATAGGAAGATTATTTGCCATTCTGGTATCCACTGCATGGCACACAATCTGGAATATTCGCAATGACAAAGTTTTAAAGAATCCAGACCGAAAGATGACAGATGTTGAGGTTCACAATAGATGACTGAAATCTGTTAATTCCACACTAGGACAAGATCGAATCTTCACCAGTAAACTGAAATTTGATAATCTTGCGCTGAATAAGGATCTTGTCCTAAGAACATGGAGTGGTCTACTAATGGACGAAGACTCGCTGCCGGATGACTGGACATACACAGTGGGGGTTTTAGTGGGTATACAGCCATTGAGATTGAAAGATTAAAAAAATGGGATAGGATAATTTTACAAAGGCTGGAGTCCCACACTATGGTATTTGTACATAATTGCATTTCCTCCCTGGACAACTTCCCCGGCATTAACTGGAATTTTCTGGTAGACCCAGAAGATGACTTTTGGAATGCTTCTGCAGACTGAATCTCATTATGCCAAACACTCCAAAAAATAAAATAAATAAAATAAAATAAAAAGAGTTTTGCTTCAAGTCATTCAAACTCCGCCGATCAATCTGTCAAACAGCAGCAAACATTGACACAACAACACTTTTCTCTTCCTCTTTCCACTTCCCTCAATCGCCTGCCGCTTCCTTTCTCCTCAAGACCTTCAAGAACATGGGCTCCTATTGTGGCTGGTACTCCTGGGCCTCACCGTCTCTCGCTGTTGCTCTCCTGTTCTGCACTTCCACACTCCATCAAGACAGGATGTCTCATAGGCCATCGCTCACCCTCACTCCCGTGGTCCCGCAACATTGTCAAACAAGAGCAACCTTCCCTATGTTTCCCATTCAACAAACCAATACCCCTGTCATAAGCCCTCGCATATTTCCAAGCTACCGCATCCACCAACCAAGTTGTAGAATAATGCAAGACGCAACAAATTCCCAGGTCACGCAATCTGCCCTGCTGTCCCCTCAGGTCTATGAACATGAACGTGCCCCTCTGCCACCGCTCGCCGGCCCTTGCTCCCCTCCCCTGCACTGTGCTGCCCCGTCTCCTGCCAGACTTCGAGCGCACACAGGGCCCGTTGCTGCTGTCTCCACTCCCACACTGCACGGCACCCATCAACCGGTCCATGCTGCCACCGTCCTTGCCCAGCCCACGCTGCCCACCGCCACTCCTGTTTGCACACGTGCTGCTGCTCAGTGCAGGCTCGGAGTACTACGAGCGCCCCGACCACCAGGATCCGTGCAACCGCGACATTCCGATGCATGACCTCAGTCATGTGGTGTCCTGATGGTTGGCCCAGGGCTGGTGTTTTATTCGGGCAGGTGTGTTAGTTCTGAACTACTGCAGTATTTTTCTGTCCTATGTACTGTCAAATATATGGGTTCTTCACTCATCACATCATTGTGTCATTGTATGATATATATGAAGTGGAACTACAATGAAACCAGGCCACCAAGTCAATGATATTCTGAGCAATTTTCGAGATATAATTGGGATATTTTGTCGCGGGGGGGGGGGGGGGGGGAAGATAATTTGAGCAAAATATCGATACCTCAACCATCTTCGATATTTCTCGACATTTTGCCCTAAAATATCGCAAAATATCTTGGGGGGGTTTCCCTCATGTAAACAAACGGTTAAACGGTTGCAAAAAATCAACCACCTACCATGAGCCATTTGTGTCCCCTGCATAAATATAAATCACTTGTTGAAATATTTTAGAGGATACTCACAGGCAGAATCTAATGAAAGCCCTCGAACTAGCCTGCCCACCTCTCGCAGAAGCTGGGGAAGAGCAAACATGATTGCCATAAAACCGGGCTGGGCCGTGAGAGGAATCGGCTCAATGCTATAAAGCGGCTTCTTTCCGGTAGCAGGATCTGGGTTGGGGCGGCTGAACTCCTCGAAAATTATGTTGGCAGATTTTACTTCATCAGGGTCTCGTTTCCATTCTGAGGAGTTGATCTCTGCCCACATTGCATAAATAACTTTGCGGACACAGGAAGGCTTCGGGTGGATCTTTAAAATCTCGTCCCAAAGCTAATATAAATCAGCACGGTGATTCAATTGAATATAAGTGCATATGTCCCTGCCCAGGAGTGAGTTTTGAGTTTTGATTCACAAAATCAATAACATCTGCGGGTACGTCAATAGAATAGTAAGGAATATGGTCGTCCATGTGCAAGATTTTGACAAAAGCGAGACTGTCCCAGTTTGTGACTGTGATATGGAGCCAGCCCTTACATTGAAAGGAGTCCATTGCAACTTTGTCCCGAGGTTTTGCCCCCTCATGCTGAGTTTTCTTGGGGGGCATGCTGGCGAGACTCCGTTTGAGCGCAGTGATACATAAACCGTGATGACTCGGTCTGCTTGTGATCATATTTACTGTGGTATCTATTATATTCACAGCTTCAGCATTAGACTCATGCTTTGTAACAGGTCTGCACGCACACAAATCGGTACTTCATGCGGGTCCAGATGAGCTTTGCAAGATAGAAATGTCGACGCATACCTCGAGCTCCAGATTGTCGTCTTGTTGCATAAGGGCATCAAGGAAGTCGTCAAATGAAAGTATGCCGAGACCAGTCCCGAGATCGGGATCCTCAGTTTTGTGGTGTCTGCACACGGAACAATAGAAGATTTCCTCAATATCGGACATAGAAGCTGATGCCCACTGTCCACAGTGAGAAAGTAGATGTGACGCGGGGTGTGGTTCTATTGCCCAAAGCGAGAAAATACTATATTAAGAAATCCGGCCTGCAGGTCACATGTTGCGTAACAACCTGCTGGGTCAATTGCGGCTAGTGAGACAGTGTTACATGCATGCGAAATGTGTGTACTCATGTATATATAGTCCGGGAAGCCTATGACAGATAACCTGTCATAGTGGCCTTTTGGCTCAGTTGGTAACAATGCTAGCTCCTGGGCACGTTACGTAACAGACAGTCACCACTAATAGATATTTCAAAGTCCGCTTGATGTCTTGCTGGGTGCCGATCAAGTACCGAAATCGAGCTCGAACTCATTTGAGTTTGGTTTCGGTTCGGGGAACTCGGAGAACTCCAAATCAGAAATGAAATAGAAGTGAAATGAAGTCGAAATAGAGTCGAAATGAGCTACTCTGAACAACCCTATTAGAATACCCTGAGTGAATCTTATTAAATATGTTCGAGTGGGTGTCGATACCTCGAAGAAGAAATACAGTCTGAATGCGATGCCGGACGAGACAAAAATAAATTCGAGTGGAGGAAGCCCTGAACACGAAGATAGAAAGTCTACGAGGAAACAAGAGTGGATTTCGATACCCATGGAGGTAAAGGTGAGTGGGTTTCGATGCCCGAGTGGATGCGAAAACGAGCTGTAAATGGGTTTCGTGACCCCTATGTCTGAATGGATATCCCAGGGAGACCCTAGAAGTAAAGGCGAGTGGGTTTCGAGACCCCGAGTGGAAGCAAATAAAAGTGAATGGGTTTCGATACACGAGTGGACGCGAAATCAAATGGGTACCCGAGGGAACACGAAATAAACTCAATAACTGCCGCAGGAACATACCTACCTAACTTTGAATGAATACTCTGAGAAAACTCGAAACTAAGGTGAGTGGGTTTCGATAGGACATGAAAATAAGTGCGAATCGGTTTCAATAGATTAAATGGGAGTGGGTTTCGATACCCCGAGCAGCGAGAGGACAAGTCGGGATGAGTTTTAATGCCCCGAGTGGAAGCAAAACATATGTGAGTGAGTTTCGAATTTCGGTACCACGAGAGGAAGTAAATACGAGTGGGTTTGAATACCCCGAAAGGACGTGTGGGTTTCGACACCCCGAGAGAACGTGAATGGCTTTCCATACCCTGAGAGTGTGAGTGCATTCCGACCACCCAGAGAGGACGCGTGGGTTTCGATGCCCGGAGAGAATGCGTGGGTTTCGATACCCCGAGAGAACACGAATGGGTTTTGATACCCCGAGAGTGTGAGTGGGTTTCGATACCCTGAGAGAACGTGAATGGGTTTCGCGTGGGTTTCGATACCCGGAGAGAATGCGTGGGTTTCGATACCCCGAGAGAACACGAATGGGTTTCGATACCGTGAGAGTGTGAGTGGGTTTCGATACCCCGAGAGAACACGAATGGGTTTCGATACCGTGAGAGTGTGAGTGGGTTTCGATACCCCGAGAGAACGTGTGGGTTTTGATACTCCGAGTGGAAAGTGGATGGGTTTCAGTACCCCCAAGCATACACACCAAGAGAACGAGTGCGTGAGTGGGATGCAGTAGTCAGGCACCGGACAATGCAGAGTGAACAATCAAGGGTGCAGTGCCCAAGTTACGCCAGTGCATCAGGAGAACCGATGTAGCTATGGGGCACTATGCAGCACTATGCAGTGCTATGCAGTGCTGCATAGTCATGGCTGTTTCGGTTTTCCTGATGTGAGATCTGGAGAACGGGGAGATATAGGGTTGGGGCTTAGATATAGGAGACATGAGTAGACGACTAGGGCTAGTCATGCGGGGTGAAGGAGTGTGGCCCGAAGCGAAAGCTCCGTCGATGACACGTCTGTCGAATGGCAGGCCGGAAGCTGCCTCGCGAGATCTGCGGGTGACGTGATGGTCGGGAACCCGGTCACACGTCACTCCGCCATCACAAGACATTGCACCACCGCAAGCTAGTCACCATGAGACCAGGACGATGCGATTACCGTTGGGAGTATGCTGTCGTGCGCGACGTTTCCCCTGCAGCGTTCGGGAGGACGTTAGACACAAACATACTGCGATAGGACTCCGGTGCATCTCGGAGATGCACCGTATTCAGCCAATATTCCGTTCTACCTTGAAGATGGCCGCTTGAGACGCAGGGCCTGTGGAAGTGCGTCAGTGAGAGTACCGTGTGAATCGAGGAGGATGAGAGGAGGAATACAGGACACAGCACAGCACACCCTCTGGACAGGGAAAGTATGAGGGCAAAAGAACGTACCATGTCCGATGGCCCGCGCGTATGCAGCATGCGTCCAAGGCTGGGCCGGCGGTCCCTAATATTCTCAAAGGGGATGCAGAAACGCGAGGAAGCGGTATAAAGTAGTCAGTATAATAGACACTTTGGACCGGAAAGGATTACCCGAGCCAGACAGCGTATCCGGCGACGGCCGTCGATTCTGTACGACGAGATTGCATCGGGACAACAATTGCCGCGGGTTGTCGGACAACAGGCGGGACGGCCGGACAACAGGCAGATAACACAGGCCAGCTGCTGGCTGCGATCAGCGGAGGGGCCGCACCAACATCGCGCTTTTGCGGGCATCTCGGGCAAGTGGGCCATGGGTCTATATTTGTATTTGAAAAAACCTGCTGCCCGCAAGATCTGTTATGCTCCGATCCTGTGGGAGTTTCCTCGCGAGTTTGGCCAACGGGGGTAAGGACTTTACGCAAACGACTCAAGTCGGATTTCCCGCGTAGACAGCGTTAAAATAAGTAATGCACGTCATTTATTCTCGATTCTCCGTGCGACCTGGTCTTGGGATACAATTGGCTCAGCCATATTAATCCGTTGATTAACTGGACTGAAGCCACAATCGCTTTCCGCCCTGGTCCCGCAGGGGAATCTCTGTCGACAAACCCGGATACTATTCCGGGATCTGCTTTGGTAGTTCCGGCTACAGACGAGGCGCCTCTGGCTCAAGACGACCCGGTTATGGTGCCTACACCGACTCTGACGATTCCGCCAATTCCTGCTCCTTCTATGGAGATTCCCGAGGCCTCTGGGCCACCTCCGGTCACCACTCGCCCGCTTGTGTCTCTCGTGTCTGCTTCGGCTTACCGCTCCATCATTTGAGACAAGGATTGTTGTCAATATACGCTGCGCGCCACTCCCTCGGAAGAAGCCTGTGCTCAGTTTGCTTCCACCTCCCCTCTGGACCTTTCTGGTTTACCTCTGGAGTATCATGAGTTCGCTGATGTTTTCTCCGAGCAGGAAGCCTACAATCTTCCTCCTCATCGAGAATTTGATCTCAAAATCGAGCTTATGGACGGCGAAGAGCCTCCGGTCGGTCATGTCTACTCCCTTTCGCCCGCTGAGCTCGCTGCCCTCTGGGACTTCATTGATAAGAACTTAAAGTCGGGATTTATATACCCGACCCGTTCAAGTCATGGAGCACCTATTCTCTTCGTTAAGAAGAAGGACGGTAGCCTCTGGCTGTGCGTCGACTACCAGGGACTTAATCGGATCATGAAGAAGGATCGTTATCCTCTTCCTCTCATCGCCGATCTCCTCGATGCTCCTGGGAAGGCTCGCATATACACAAAACTTGATCTCCGGCATGCCTACCACCTTCTCCGGATCGCTCCGGGTGACGAGCCGAAAACGGCTTTTCGTTCTCGTTATGGGTTCTTTGAATTCCGGGTCATTCCGGAAGGCCTTACCAACGCTCTGGCTGCTTTTCAGCGCTTCCTGAACAGTTTGTTCACGGATCTGTTGGACGTGTACGTCATCATTTACTTGGATGATATACTGATCTACTCCTATGATCCGTCCCAACATTCCGAACACGTCCGGGAGGTTCTCTGCCAGCTCCGAAAGGCCGGACTCTTCTGCAAACTCCCCAAATGCGAGTTCAGTGTCACCACCTGCGAATATCTCGGCTACATCCTTTCGCCCGACGGCTTCCGGATGTCTCCGCACAAGATCTCGGCCATCGTCGACTGGCCGATGCCCCGGAAAGTGAAGGACATCCAGTCCTTCCTTGGGTTTTGTAATTTCTATCGACATTTTATATGGAACTACTTGGCGATTACAGTTCCCCTTACTCACCTCACCTGTTCCAACGTCCGATGGGATTGGTCTCCGGCTTGCCAACTCGCATTCGACACCCTCAAGCACGCGTTCACGGAAGCTCCGGTACTTTTGCACTGGATTCCAGATCGATAACTCACTGTCGAGACAGACGCTTCCGACTACGCCATTGCCTCGATACTCTCCATTATTGGAGATGACGGCGACATCCACCCCATTGTGTTCCGTTCCTGGACACTCGGTCCGGCCGAACTCAACTACGACACGCACGACAAAGAACTCCTCGCCATATTCGACGCCTTCAAGCAATGGAGGCATTATCTCGAAGGTCCGGCGTTTCCGGTCAACGTTGTCACCGACCACAAGAATCTGGAATACTTCGCGACGACTAAAATCCTTACTCGTCGCCAAGTTAGGTGGTCGGAATACCTGTGCCATTTTAATATGGTTATCCGGTTCCGTCCGGGTAAGCTCGGAGCTAAACCTGACGCTTTGACTAGACGATGGGACGTCTACCCTAAAGAGGGGGATAGGGCTTTCAGCCAATTGAATTCTCAAAATTTTCGCCCCATTTTCACTCAAGATCAACTCTCCGCGTCGCTCCGGCCCACTTTTCTCGAGGAAATCACCCTCCATTCCTCCATCGTTATGGATGTTGAGAAGCTCTACTCCGACAGTCGTTCCCACTACAACGATGATCCCACCACCGTTGCGGGTCTTACTTCCGCGACCTCCGACACTTCACCGCGCTGGAATGTCGATCCTTCCGGTCTTCTCCGGCTCGACGAACACATCTATGTCCCACTGGTTACCGGAGACGCTCTGGACCAGCTACGAGTACGTGTTCTGCAGAATTTGCATGATCACGAGCTGGCTGGCCATTTCGGACAGAATCACACTCTAGCCCTCGTCCGCCGAGAGTACACCTGGCCGGAGGTCCGGACATTCATCTGGGACTACTGTCGGTCGTGCATTCTTTGCAAGCGCAACAAAAAGCCTCGGCACCGGCCTTACGCTCTGCTGAAGCCCCTTCTGGTTCCGCTCCAGCCATGGCATTCCATCTCCATGGACTTCATCGAGCAACTTCCACTCTCCAGCGAGTTTGACTGCGTTCTAGTGATTGTTTATCGGTCTTCTAAGCAGGTCATCCTCATTCCTTGCGATACCCATATCAACTCACCGGAGCTCGCTCGCCTCTTCCTTATCCACGTCTTTTCCAAACACGGTGTTCCGGCTCACGTTACGTGCGACCGGGCTCCGAATTCATCGCCTCCTTCTTCCGGTCGCTGGGCGAACTTCTCAATATGGAGATCCACTACACCTCCGGTTATCACCCGGAGGCCGACGGTCAAACCGAGTGTATGAATCAGACTGTTGAGCAATATATTCACATCTACTGCTCTTACCAACAGGACAATTGGGACTGGCTCCTTCCGCTTGCGGAGTTCGCTCTCAACAACGCTCTGAACGCTTCGACCGGCATCTCCCCCTTCTTCGCCAACAAGGGTTACAACCCGGCTATCACGGTTCATCCGGAACGTGATGTGGCCAACATGTACGCCAAGGATTTTGTCATCGACCTTCAAGAACTGCACCAGTTCCTCTGGGAGCAAATCACTTTTGCCCAGGAGCGCTACAAGGAGACCGGAGACCGGAAACGGTCCCGGGAACCTATGCTGTTGGTCGGTGATGAAGTTTTTATCCTGGCGAAGCATCTTCACACTAGCCGGGCGACTCCGAAATTTCGGAGACGTACCTTGGCCCTTACGAAGTCATTGGCAAGCCCAGTGCCGCCTCCTACACCATCCGGCTTCCGAAAACGTTGTCTTAAGTCCATCCGGTCTTCCACATTTCCCAACTCGAACCACATGGTCTGAATCCATTCCCCGGTCGTCAGGAACCGCCTCCGGCTGCTGTGGAAGTCATCGACGGCGAGTCACACTTTGAAATTAAACAGATTGTTGACTCCAAGATCGACCGGCGCTTCCGGATGAAGCTTTGGTACTACGTTGAATGGCTCAGATACGAGAACACCGACGATCAGTACGCTTGGGTTGGCGCGGACAACTTGGATGCAGCCGAACACATCGACAACTTCCACTGGCGCTTTCCGAACAAGCCCGGTCCCGGATTTTAACTCATCACTCGGATTTACACCAAGAAAATATATGTCCGATTTCAAATTAAATCACTCATTATTTACAATGTTCCATTTTCGCTAGGTCTCTTTGGACCCTCATTTCTCCCCTCCGGTCGACTCCGGTTGACCTCTGGTCGCCTCCAGTCCCCCCATCTCCTGATCCTCGTCGTCCTCCAAAACGAGAACCCTGTCGACCTGCCTGAAACCCTCCGGTACCAAATCGCTCACCACCAGCAATTGGACCGGCCCCGGCTCCTCCGACTCCCTCTTGACCGTCACCGGGACCTCCGGTGCAGGCGTCGGTACGCGGGGTGGAACCGGGACTGGTTCGGGGTCGGGCTTGAAGGTCCGGACCGTAACGGTCCGCGGCATCTTCAGGGTTGCGACACTTGTCGTCGCCGCGTTTTCTTCGTGCCCCTCCAGCACCTCCGGTGCATCCACATCCATCTGTTCCTCCTCTGCGCCCTCCACGACCCGCATATCCTCCGGCCACTCGTCGGAGTGGGACCTGCAGGCCCAGGGCGCCTCCGGCACTTCCTCCTCCTCCTCCGACTCGGACGTCACCCTGCGGGCAACCCACCGACGCTTGCGCAGGCGCTCCGACTCCGCCTCGCTTCCGGACGCCTCCGCCTTCCTTCGGTCGATCTCCACTTCCTCCTCCATCGAGAGGTCCCATGAAGCGGACTCCGGGTCCGCCTTCAACCAGCAGAGCATACGCTCGACGCCGGGGGCAACCGGAACCCCGCTTTCAGGACGCGCGATCATCTTCAGAATTAGCTGGCACGCGCGGTATGCGAGCTTGTACTGTGTGCTGTTGCGGTCCAGCAATTCCTCAAGGTTTTCCACGTGCTCCAAGAGCGCGCGGTATCGGCGACCTCCACCCTCCTTCTTCCTCTCCGTTCGCTCCCGCTCTGCCCTTGTGCTCTCACGCACCTCCCGGTCGCTCTGGTCGCTCCGGACCTTCCGGACGGACCAGCGCGTCCTCGAGGGTCCTGCGATGGGGTCCGATCCCTTCTGGCGGGCTTGCTGCGCCTCCCAACATTTGTTCGGGTGCGCGGGGCCTCCAGCGATACTGCACTGGATGTGTTTGTCGCGCCACCGCCTACACACCTGACAGCTGTGCTCAATGACGCACACCACCCGGACCTTCCGGCAACCTTCGCAAGCTATTTGGGCTGGGTTAGTACCAGAACCTCCAGGGCGGTTGCGACACACCTTTTTTCCCCTCCTGCTCCACGTCGCTGTCCACCTCATCGTTCTCCTTGTCCTCGTCGTCCTCCGCACGCTCTGGGGTCGGCAACTGGGACAGGACCCTGACGGGCGGTGGCTCGTCGAACTCCGCATCCTCCTCGTCGAGCTCCGCCAGCTGCTGTGCCAGCATCAGTGCCGACGCAACCTCCTCCTGCGCGGCCTTCGCCGCCCGCTCCTCGTGAGCCGCAACCATCGCTGCCCAGCGCGCCCTACGCTCCTCGCGGCGCTGCTCCTCCATCTCCTCCCTCAGCTCCGCCGACGTCGCACGAGCCTTCCCCTTCCCGGTCGTCTCCCCTCCGTATCTTCCGCCGCCACCGCTCCTGTCGTCCCTGGGTGCCTCCTTGCATCCACCGTTGTCGCTTCCGCCGGTCTGCATGTTGTTTGTGGGTTGGGTGTTCGGAGGTGGTGATGGTTAGAGGGAGAGATCTTTCTGACTCACCAGCGCCAAACAAACACTGAAAACCAACAGCATGTGACTTTTTGATGCGGTTTATTTTCTCACGACTTTCCATTATTCGACCATCTTGGTTCCTCATGGGAGAGGAACCTAAGAGGGGGATACTGTTATATCCATGCAGCCTCCCTCCTTCGACCGACTCCCTTCTGGCCCTTCCGGCACCTCCGGTCGTCTCCGGGCTCCAGTCATCGACCGGAGCCACCCGGTCATCCGGACGAATCGGGTTTTTACGCAATGAAGGATTACTGAGTGTTTCCCGTTTATCCGTCTTCTCGTCTTCTTTCTTATTGTCCTACGACTTACCATCAGCCCTCCTGACTTGTCTTATTGTCAAGAACCACCCTCCTTCCTATTTGGGAATACAATTAGCTACTTAGTATATATATCACTTTAATATGTCTTGTACATCAGATTGATAATTAATGTTGCTTGGCTTTTCTCCTCGCACTGAGTCGCCTTTGCATTCTCCGCTCCTCTCCGGTACTCCGACTCCTGTCCCCTCTTCGGATTACCTGCCAGTCAAGGTAGTCACTCACCCTTACCTTCCTGTGGTGTTGTGATCCCTCCGTATACAGCCCCGGACCATCTTCTGGTCCTCTGGTCCTCCGGTTCCTCCGGTCCTCGGCTCCCTGGCTTGGTATATAACAGGTATAGATCGCGTAGATGTGTGAGTGGGGCACCTCTCAAGAGGTAGTCAACAGATCTTCGGGGAGGCACCTGTGGTAATCCTGCATGGACATAGCGAACAGCAGTAGCAGCAAAAATGAAGAGCTGGCCAGCACACTTGGTTATCTCATCTACATCATTGGCCTTGGCCTTCCAACAATGTCACGGAGTCCAAATAGTACCATCCAGTGATCGCTCAACATAAAGGTGTATGTCACGTTCAACTGTACTGCGGTCAATCTGGTTGAGGATGATTTCATGCATTAGGGAATGCAGAATATCCAACTTGAGGTAGGATGGAACATCCGGGCACCCAGTCAGAAAGAATCGAACATATGTTGGCATGTGAGTGATGCTGTCCAACAGCCACTTGAGGAAAACCTGTCCGCGGTCTCCTTTCCGCATTCGTCCAACGCATCCAGACAGATTATCCACGGTGTAGGACTCGGTGGCATCTGCACAAGGAGTTCCACAACCAGTTGCTGAAACTGTAGGCATGGCTCCGCAGTGAGAATCCCAGTGCAGTCACCGTCCAAGAATTTGACAAGAAGATGCCGGAAGTCCGCATTATAATCAGCCAGTTGGCGGGCAATTGTGCTGGGGAGGAGCTTGATCTCCTTGTGATCTGCTTAGTCACGCGAAAAGAAAAACAGGCTGCCAGAATGTGTTTCTCCTCCGCCAGGATGGATGCGACACTCTTTGCAATGGTTGATTTACCTGATCCCGCAGAGCCGCTGAGCATGAACAGGCGGCGAGATAAATCGGGAGGGCTAGTCAACTGTGTGACAATGTCATCGATTATATTGACCTGGGTACCATCCATGCATTTCTTGGGTGTATTTTCTGCATTGTAGCATGCCGGGACACATGTCACCCTCGCAAGGATTTCGTTGGCGTGGACAACCCCAACTAAAGAGATATAAATGTTGATATTATCGTTCGAGAGTGGTGGTAATCCAAACCTTTGGATACCATATCTCCGACCAATTTTTCGATGGAAATATTCCCGCAGAACTACAGAGAAATTCAGGGGCAGCTAGAGAGAGGTGACAGTGGGATATTATGCACGGTGGACTCTTGAATATGAAATGCGACCGAATTCTGGATATTCACTATCTTGTCCTTGTCATCCTTACTCTTGAGGTAACGCTTCCATCTACTTTTCTCTGCAAGTGATTTGCACTCGACAGCAATTGCCGTGAAATTTCTGAATGCCGCAATGAGGTTGTCAATCACAGATTGCCAGTATTGTGCGTGAAGGACCCACGATGACAACATGCCTAACCGGTGCTTCAAATCCTCACTGGCGCCTGGCACATCGATGGCAGTGAATGCTTTCAGAGACCTTTCAAGCTTGGAAAGGTCTTCCTTGTTAGCTTTCATCGTCTGTTGTGTGCGATTACAAGTGGGGCTCGTCATGGAATGCAGAGGACGCACTGATATCATTGTCACAAGCTCCAGAACACCATTGATGACAGGCTCGACTCCAGGAATACCGATCCCTGTGACACTTGCTTTGGCAAGACTGAGTGCCGGAAGAATGGCTTCGAGGATGCAGGTGCTCGCTCCAGATGCTGGGGATGGAGGTGTGTTCATTGGCGGTACTCGAGAAGCTGTGGACACCACGTGCATCCCATGGTAGGTACAGCAGGTGCGTGTGCTTGGGGAAAGACCCAGCTCGCCAGTCCGGACTTCAGAGACAGCCTTCCACCATGACAGCCGCCCAACTGGTGTGGTTTCACGCTCACTTCAGTGCCGCACCTCTTCAGCAAATCCATCGGCGACAGGTTCAATATACTCCGCGCTGTCTCACAGTCCGCAACTGCCTTGCCGTCCTCCTCTACAACTTTGCCATCGGTATCCCCCAGTCCTAGATCTACTGCATCAGTAAAACTACATGTTTTGCTTTGGCGTCTTTGGCGTCTTTGCCAAGACACCAAAGACTCTAAAGACACATTTTTCCCCAAGACAGGAGTCCTTCGCTAAGCTAGGTACAAAACCTTGCCCGAAGACATATTGTCTTTGGGTGTCTTGGGAAAGACTTGTAAGATGCGACTCGTCTTGGGAGAGACCCTGTCAAAGACAATTTAAAGCCACTCAAAGACACATAAGATGGGGTAAAAATTGTATATTGGACTACTACAAATATAAACAACAACTGAAGTGCGCTACTGAGAGCCTATTGTGGCGGCGGGGCAAGAAAAAAACGAAAATGCATACATGCAGGATATTGCTACCAATGCTGACATGAGTCGCAGATCAACACATTTATTAAAAGGACATACATTCCGTGCGACAGGGCACTGTGATGAGCGCACCAGCCAAGGTTCCAAGGAACATCAGTTGGGAGAACGAGCTGAAGCCTGTGACGCATCGTTATATTTGGAAGACTCAAAAAAAATAGCCATTGACATACCAAATGACAGTCCCCAACCCCGGAATACAGTTTGACGGCACAAATATCCTGTGGAAGATCAAGGAGTCAGCGAGGTACGATGTGACAAGTCAACATACCAAATCCCGCTGGTAACCCGAATCTGAGTGGTGAAGATACACAAGAGTTTCGTGGTCGGTAAATGCCCCGTCGATGACGCGTCATCGACAGGGCGCGCAGAGCGGCGAGAAAGATTTGATATTTTGAGATCTTGAATTACAAAGATGTTGAGGTGCTTGAAGGAGAGCTTCTGGACTTGGAGTCTTGAGAGGTTTTGAAAAGGTGAAGAATCGAGCTTGAAGTCTCGAGACACTTGACAGAGATGGTGTTGCAGACCATAGACATGCAAGGCAGGACAAAGAGGGATAGCGGAAGGGTTAAACATGAAGTCTTGAGTTCATTTGAAGACTTGAGGACAAAAACCCGAGAGGAGACCCCGAGGAGGAGCGGGGGGAGGTGGGAGAGAGGGGACGATGGAGGGAGAGAGCAACCAACCATTTGATGGGAACAAATCACACGAAACACGGTCACCATGCCTGCCATCACGCATCATGATGGGGCGGAGTTTGAATGACTGGGGGTAAATTTTGCTCAATCCAACACCTTATTTTCGAAGTACCCTAATTATGGTAAGATTGGCATTGGTGAAGTATTGCAAGTTGATCACAAGTGAGTTTAGAAACACAAAAAATTGTGATTGAATGAAAAATAGCCGCCCAAGACTTGAGATGTCACTCCCAAGACTAAGACTCTCAAAGACTGCATCTCAAAGACCAAAGATGTCCTCCGGCAAGACAAAGACCCGTAAAGACACGTCTCAAAGACAAAGATGCCAAAGCAAAACATATTGTTTTAAGATATGGGCCATGGACGTCCCACTAACATGCACGTGGTGTGACTTTATGTGACATTTCCGTCCAAAAGTAGGCAAATTGTAAAGAAAATGGTGCAGAATAATCACCATGGCCCGCTAGGCAAATCCCTTGCATGAAACCCTTTGGAAAGATAATAGGAACCATCTAGAAAAAGCCCTAAGTGACTGGGACAATGCTGCAAACGGAGTTGTCTTCGCAAGAGTTGACGGCGTTCCACATTGATGATCAATGAGCGCCAAGATATATATTTACAGGACGAAGGTGCGATGGATACAAAATTTAAAAGTGAACACTATGAATGTTCTAAGTAAACTAATTGTGAGCATCTAAACAATATCAGCCTCATCAAGTTCCTCCAAGATAACTCGGGCAGAATGCGATGACCCTTGTACTTTCGCGCCGCCCATGCTGCCTGACGACCGTTTAGCCCCTTGTCATAAGCATCAACAAATTTCTTTGACCGATTTCCGAAGCATCGCATCATTGCAAGCGGAATGGCGTCAAGAGCTTCCCGCACATTTCGCTCCAAGTCTTCCTCGCGGGAAGACTCAGGAAAAAAACGATAGACCCGTTTAGCGTAGCCCCAGCACTGCTCAATGAAGTTGAGCTCGCAGTGGAACTTGGGGAGGAACAACACCGAGAATCCACGCTCATTGCAAATTGTCTCCAGAATTGATGGGACATGGACAAAGTCGGGCTGATTGAATAAAATTCGGCGGCAGCAGCAGTCCAATGCAGGTGGTTCGCAGCGGAAATTCTTGCACTCGGCTAGCTTTGTCTTCATATCTGTGAAGCCACGCTCCTCAAGGATCGTTTGCATGCCCTTGAAAACGCCTGCACGTGGATGGCCTTCGGGGAAATAAAGTGACTGTGGCTGTCCATTGAATTCCGTGTCGTGCATCCGTATTTTGGTTTTAAGGAGATGACCAGATGTTGTATGGATGAGATCCCCATTTGAATCGCGTGCATTAGCCTCCACAAGCCAATTCTTCCCAGCCGCTGGTGTAAATTTAGGCATCTTCCGTGCTGAGAGAGCTCCATCTGCACGCTTCTTGTGAATGGTCGCATTGTCATAGACAAAGACATGCTCGAAGTCAGGATAAACCTCATCAAGAATATCCATCATGTCTGTTGCCTGCTCCTGAATATTTTCGCAGGTAAAATAGCCATCCCTATTTTTCCCAGGTTTCAAGAAACGACGGGCCGTCCGTGTGCCATCAAGTGATGTCGGTGACCATCCAAAGTCAACAGAAACGAAATCGGCGACCATTAAAGAGTGACCATCTCCTTTTTGACGCAGTTTGGCTGCTGCGTCTTTATGGTACCAATTTTTGCGCTTTCGGTCGTGGGCATAGAAAATGGATTCATCATGATACCACACAATGACTCGTTTGCCGGGACGCTGGGGGCCATACTCGGGGAGATTGTCTTTAGACCAATGGCACATACGCCTCTCGAGCTTCATGATGGCAGGAATATATCTCATATTCCGCTCATAAACGACATCCTCGCGTTCATGTCCGTCTGAGTACTGGCCCTTTTTGGGCTCAGTGAACCTGTAGCCCAGTGCCCGCAAATACCGCCTAGCTGTACGGACGGATATTGCCCTGGTGATGCCGTGCTTCTGCATCACATCCGGCCTTGCGAGATACTGCACCAACTTCTCTGCCGTGATGTGGTTACCAATCTCTTGCAAATGGAGATTGATATCGGCGACCAAGTCTTCATCAACCAGTAAGGACTCGTTCCAATCTCCGTATGGATTGTCAAGAAGTAAGGATCTGTCGTGAATGTATTGCCGTGCTAGTTTGCAAAGGGTGCGCATGCAGTATGTCCCCCGTCCGAGTCCGATAGCAGCCTGCAGTGCAGAGGCACCCCAATGGCGGTAGGTTTTCGATTGGGGATTAATGTAGAGATTGAGAAAAGTGCGCATGCCTTCCAGCCGGGGTCTGATGAATGGGTCGTACTGCGGGTCCTTATAGCCCTTACTAGAAGGGCCTCGGGACTCCCCACGAAGCTCAGCAGTCAGGTCCTTGACAGCAGCAGCGGCCATGGCAATGGACGGGGCCTCACGCAGCTTCCCCGGGGCACAAAATGGGTCATAAATATTTGCAAATGCATCTTGCGCTTCGGTATCAGAAGCGGCAGCATTTTCAAATGCAGTTGTTTCGGGATCCGGCTCGGCATGCGAATTCTCTGAGTCGAGGCTATCCGTCGACACGTTTCCTGGTACCTGGGGATACCGAGAAGCCAGATAGGAAATATCATCCTCATCTGGGACTTCTTCAACAGTTGCGCGACGCGACTTGGGTGGAGGCAATGCATATTCATGATAAAACTGGGCAGGGGCGCCAACGGCTGCTTCGGTGCACGAGCTTTGATGGAAATAGGATCCATATGGGGCGGGAAAATGGCCAGTTGGGACGTTGCCGGGAGCGGAGTAAGACGTCGACAAGAACACATCTGAGCTATCGCGATCTATCAAAAACGTGTCTGCTGATACATCAGAGGGTGCCGTGAATGCTTTGACCTAAATAAAACTGCTGTTAGCGCATAATTTGCGGCCCGAGGAGCTGTATGTGTTTACATTTTCCTTCTCAATTTCACTGACTTTTCTCCGCTTGCGTGGGGACAAGCTTTGAATGACACGCTTGACCCCTTTGAAAAAGTTATCGGCACGGCTCCGAAAATGTTTAGCCTTCGCCGGCATGCTGGGCGGTCTGTGTCCGCGATTCGACGTGTCGAGAAGGATCAGGAAGCGTGTTTTGGTAAATTTCGGACCATTCGTACTTCTCGTGATTTTGTAGGCCATCTTTGCCAGATATGTCACTTCCTACACAACTAGGTACAATTTACCTACAAATTCATGGAACCGATAAGCTCGGAGTGATGTGCTCATTATCTGAGCCCTTTTCTAAGATAAATTGCCCATATTTGGTGGTGTCACGCTGATCACGTGCACGTTAGTGGGACGTGCATGGCCCATACACCGGGGGCAAATGCCGTGACGGTACAAATCGTACCGCCACAGTGACGGTTGCACCCCGGTTGGACCACGGTTGGCCCGCGGTTGCACCGAGAGCGCACCGGCATTATCAATTGATTGACAGATGGACGTGTTGCTATTTTAATCACATCAATCAAGTCCATAATTGAATATATTACTGACATCAGCATGATGGCAGCATCACATTCATGATATCGTTCGTAGGATAAGAACCTTGTTAGATCGAGAGATGACTTTCGTCCCCCATGCCGCAAGTACTCTGTGTCTGCTCTTCCTGTTCAAGGAACACTGCAGTTGTCCATGGGTCTCCCCAGCCTGGAAAGTTTGTCAGTCATAGGACACGCTTGGATCATGAGAAAAAGGATGCCAAGAAACTAGACCCACCGACAGAGATTCGGGAGCAGGGGCAACACCAACCAGCAAGGGCTGACCTGAATCAGTCTGTGCCGGATTTTGAAACAGGTGGGTATCCATCCACATCCCATTTTCGTGGATATTCAACCAAACACTGAGATAGCTTTTGCTCCTGTTGTCAATCTATGCTGTGTACTGGTGGCCTGGCTTAATCTCCACTCAGGAGTTAGTCGTGATGTGGCGAACACCATTCTACAGGCCTTGCAGTTCATACTGGTCACAACTCTACAACTCCTTCTTGGTGCACTCCGTTCTGCAGGATATAATTTCCCTACACCCATCTTTCATCTCCCTCGAGATATTCGGACAATCTACAGCATGGGGCTGGAGCCTGACATTACCCGCACAGCATGTTGCCCAAAATGCTACAAGACATACCCTTCCAATGCCTTGCCTGCCAGATGTGGATGGAGGAGGTCTCCCAAAGCCCGAGTTTGCAACGAAGAGTTATGGAAAGACCGCCGCACTCGAAAGGGTGTCAAGCGTGTCCCGAAACGTCTGTACACCACTCAGTCTTTTGAGTCCTGGCTGCAATTCTTTCTCTCCCGCGCTCACATTGAAGCACAGTTGGAGGAGTCATTCAACCGAACTTATAATTGGTTGAATGGTGTTCATCAAGGTCCAATACATGACATTCATGAAAGTCCAGCCTGGCGGAGTTTAGGAAATTTCTTGTTAACAAGATACCATTTGGTCTTTTCAGTCTACATTGACTGGTTTAATCCATATACCAACAAAATTGCAGGCAAGTGTCCATAAGTGCGCAGTGTCAATACTAACCTTCTTGGTTTTGTCTTAGGCAAAATTGTCTCCTGTGGTGCAATCATCATGTACTGCCTCAACCTTCCCATTGAGATTTGTTTCCTGCTTGAGAATATTTTCATTGTTGGAATGATCCCTGGGGCTAACTCACCAGATGTTTGGACCATCTCACACATCCTCCCATCACTCACCAATAGTGTGAACACCTTTATGGATCCAGGAAAAGTTCTTGCCACCCATCGTAATCCAGGAGGTGTACATGTTGCAGCAAGAATTGTTCCACTCCTTGCCGATCTGGGAGCAATCCGCAAAATTGCAGGATTTCTTGGCCACAGTGCACATTGTTTCTGCTCCTTCTGTCTTCTGCGTCTAGACCAGATCAATAATCTGGACTGGCAAAACTGGTCCTACCGTGATGGCCTCACGGTAAGGGGCCAAGCCATCGAATGGAACAGCCTGGCCACTATAAAAGCTAAGGAGGAGCTTGCCAAAGCGACTGGGGTGCGTTGGACACCAATGCATACTATGCCACAGTGGGATCCTGTGCAGCATGTTGTTCTAGGCTACATGCACAACTGGCTTGAAGGTGTCCTGCAACATCATCTTCGCATGCTCTGGGGTATTGGACGTGATAGGAAGAAAGTTAAAGAACTGGCAGAGACAGATAAAGAGGAAGTTTTCTCAGACTCAGAAGCTTCAGAGTCATCACAGGAACTTGACGCTCTCGCAGATGAGGACCAGGAAGAATATGATATGATGGATGTTGATGCAGATACCTCTGAACGGGAGGCATCTGCCACTCCGACTCCAGGCACATTAATGTCCATGTTTATGGACAATGAGGATGACGAGGATGATGAAGATTTTCTTCCAACTGATTTCAGCACTGCATTCAATTTCACTTCTGATGATTTGCAGGCAATTCATACCTGCATACACAACATTGATCTTCCCACTTGGGTTGGCCGCCCACCATCCAACCTTGGTGAGGCCTCCCATGGCAAATTGAAAGCTCAAGAGCTCCTCGTGCTTTTCACTGTCATTTTCCCTTTGATTGTCCCAGAACTTTGGTGGAGAAAAGGCACAACTGAAACTAGGCTTCTTGCCAACTTCCATGATCTTGTTGCCTGCACAAACATCATTTCATCATACTCAACGTCAAATGCAGAGGCAGATCGATATATGGATCACTATGTTCAATATCGATCCTCCAAGGATCAACTCTTCCCTGAATTTGATAACCTGCCAAATCACCACCTTGCCATGCACAATGGAGACCAACTAAAATTTTGGGGACCTGTAACAGTACTTAGCGAATTTCCTGGGGAACGGATGAATGGGGAGTTTGGAAAAGTGAAAACTAACCGTCATGTCGGTGTGTGCAGGAATCTTTTGAAAAGAAATGGATTCTAACAAATAATGCATTAGATGAAATGGATTTGACCATGTTACGGCAGATGTGTCGCCGTGGTCGCTTGGAAGCTGTTCTGAATGATGATGATTATCAGGCTGATCTATCTGGACCGCTGGGCCAGCTGGCCTGCATACTTCAGCCCAAGGACGAGTTCCGTAGGAAGGCTCCTCTCAAGCCATTAGATGGGTCTGAAGTTGCAAAGATTGTGGCTGCAGGAAAAGAACTGAACCAGATCCAGTATACCACACTCCTCGACTACTTGCACTCCATGGGACAAATGTGGCGCTCCTGGAACCAAATGCCACATCCTTCAGGATCTATGGTACTGCCCAGTCGAGCTCTGCAGCCTTCCGAATTCAAGTTTGAGGGTCGTAGCTTCAGCTGTCAAGAATCACACCGGGGGAACAGTGGCATCCAATTTAAAAGTCCAACTAATCCTGACCAACATCTTACGGGATTCATTGAAGGGATATGGCAGATTCCACTGCAAGGCCACCTGCAGACTTTCCTCCTTGTTGAAATGCACCAGATGCTTCCACATCAACTACCATTTAATGAGTACCAATATTTTGGTGTAGCAGTTGCAGATGCTGCCCCATCTCAACACTTTTGCATTATTGAACCAAGACATATTCTCACACATCTGACTGTTTACAATCGGCCAAGGGGCACCTATGATATTGATCTAGATATTTTGGTCATTTGCTGGTCACTGAATCGAGGTCGCCGTAGTTAATTGGGGCTGGGTGTTTTAGCTACATGTTCCTATCAGATATACATATATTCCATCAACTGACGCGTCTTTGGCAAGGACAGCCAGTACTAGTAGGCCGTGCGTCTGACAACGCAAAAGGTCACGTGACCGGTAACTTTACTTCACGACCACGTGATTGATTTCGCTTTCCAGGCGCGCGCACTGGATTTTCCCGATCAAAAATGATGTGTACCGACCTCTTTGTTCTTTCCACTTTCGCTTCTCTGCACTTCAGATACCCCTTATCTGCCCCATAAATATGAATTATGCCTCTGCAAGCTCTTCTGGTCATTCGGGGTCCCGTCCAGGTCCCAGGAACTCCGGTGCCGGTTCCAAAAGAAGGCATCGAGACTCTTCCGAGGAACCACCACAGACCTCAAGGAAACGCTCCAAGGGCACAATGCCCCCATCCAAGTCAAAGAATCGTAGTGACGAACACCATCTGAAGAAGGTGGATATCCTAGATGCCGATAAATCCCTCCAGGTGTGTTCTTTGTCTTATTTCTTTGTTCAAAATATTCACTCATCTCATTCAAGAATGCTTTCGTTCTCCACATGCGAATTCTGTGGGGCCTTTACCATGCTACTGCCATCCCTCCTGTGCCTGATGCTGTCACCATTGCCTCGTTTGAGCAAAATTTCGCCACTGCCGACCAGATTGATGCCTTCATTGCTAGTCTTTCATACAAACACAAAGAAGCGAAAGCCCGGATCCTTGCATTCCGTTCCAACCCCGAGGTCATTCATAGCCGCAGCACGATCACCAAAAATATTCTTGCCATGAATGACCTCCATCTCGAGGTTATCCATGCTGGCCCTCTCGCATCGGGCTTGATCACGTGGGCTCCAGATGTTCTCGGCAACGCCGACTCCCTTTACAACAGGGCACATGAACTCATCGCAATCGGAACCTTTCAAACTGTAGCAGTGGGGCATGGCTATGCTCGCCTGAGCCCCAATCTCACGAATCTCACCGGCATCCCTTTGCTGCGCAAGATCTATCGCAATTTTGCATTCTCTTATCAACACAAGAACGTGAAGGCAGAGTTGAAAGAAGTGGGAAGTGTGGAGATGAATAAGTTGAAGAAAGGCATCTATTCGCGTCGCACCCGAGTGCGTCACATTATTTCTGACCCCTGAATATCACTGAATGTCTACTTAGCTTTGTGACAATCGCTCTGATTTTATTCTCAGTAATGGGTACAGCAGGCGTGCATACCACCTATCAATGGAGCCCGAATGCCATTCCGACGACGAGGTTGCTGTCCCTCCGGCCCCGCCGGGTCACCTGCGCAAGAAGAAAATTGCACGTAACCCAAACGTCACTACATTCTTCCGCAAACTTGTGGATGAGCCACGTTTTAAGGTTGCAGCAGCCACTGGCAAGGCAGCGCAGTGCAAGGAGGAGCGGCTCCGTCGGGACGATCCAAATGATGTGGAGGGATCCGACATTTCTGTCCGCATTCCGGATGATGTGCCAGTGGACTGGTTTGACCCAGCCTATTTCAATGCTCTGCCCGCGAGCTTCCGAGTGAACTACCGCGGAAACGGTGTTGCATTGCCACTCGCAATGCATCTGGACAAGACTGATTGGAAGACGATGCCGAGATGTGAATTCATGAACAAGTATGGGAACGACGTCCTGGACCTGTACTCAATCCCCACTGACGAAGAAATGGCCCGGATGGAGGAGAACGAAACACGCAACCTGTCAGATGAAAGCAGTGATGACGACGATCCGATGCAGCAGTGAGGGGTAGATGTTTGTTTCTTTTGCATGCTATTTTCCCTCATTTTCCCTCATTCACGCCAGATATGTTGTATGTCATCCATTCACTATGCTAGATATGTTACATGTATATGACATTATGATTTACAACACGCAAAGGTCATTTCACCAAGCACAGGAACAATGCGCGTGCCTGCTCCACCGTCGCGAGCCCGTAGAGCACAACCAAGTAAAATATAGTCAGATGAGCAGGCAGAAGCCGGACGCCGGAAGCCTGCGTAGACCCACGTCGTCACAAGTATGCCGAGCTCTCGAGCCCCACCTTGCTCACACGACGCAGCGGCTGTAGCGTGTTCTCGTCGACGGACACGCAGCGCGTGTGGCAGTAGCGCCCGCCGTGTTGTGCACTCCATCTCCTGCCCCGCGTCACCCATCACGACATGGCTGGGCCTGTCAAACCCCGCACTCAGCGCACCCCTGCCGAACAGCACCGCGCCAAAGTCCTCCGGCCTGCCGCTGTGGCTCGCCGCAAACGCAGGCGGCAGGCTCTCACGCACGTGCCCACCGCATCACCCGCCGGCTGCGACGCCGTCTGGTGCCCGCCGCCGCTGGGGTCGCCACCGTCCGTGCCGGGCTGCACACCAATGCCCTTCCCGCCGAGCTCCTCCTCCTCGAACATCATGAGCTCCGAGACAAAGCCAATGTTCTGATGCCCTTGCGCAGCTCGAGCACAAACGCATACACACGCGAGAGCGTCCAGTGGTTCGCATGGATGAGGTACACCATGACGGCCGTGACGGAGCGCGCATCGGGATCTTGACGTAGCACTCAAACACCTCATGCAGGCGCAGGCCATGGTCGTCGTTGCACTCGGCGGCGACGTTGAGGATGCGGTGTACGCCGAGCGTGTGCAGCTCCGCGGCGTGCGCGGGCGTGGTAAGCTTGGGGCCAAGGAACAGAAAGCCGTGGTGCATAGTGCTGATGTACTCGGGTACGGCTCCTCGGACCTCGGCGGGTCGTCAGGGCGCTCGCGAGCGACAGCGGGGGGGCGAAGCCAAAGGCCTTGGGCGTGTGCGTAGGCGTGAAGTACGCCGTGGGGATCTCGGACGTGCTGGAGGTGGACGATGAGAGCAACCACGAGGAGGTCGGCGCGGGCGAGTGCGGGGCGTCAAGGCCTGGGGATGGCGGTGCGAGGGAGAGCATGGCCGACCCGAGTGGGACGGTGTGCACCTGGAGCTTGAGGCGCTCGGCGGACTTTGTGTCAAGCTTGCGCAGGTTGGGTGCGCTGGGGCGGCGTGGCGGCGGGGGTGGGCGGCGGGCGGGGAGGGGGTCGTGTCGACGATGTTGACGTGGCCCGAGGACATGATGGAGGACAAGAGGGGGCGTGGGGAGCGCGACGGCTGCTGTTCAATCTCCGGAAGTGCCTTGGAGCGGGAGGCAACATTGGGGTCGAGCTGGAAGAGGCCGTTGGCATAGTCGACTTCGCCGCCAGAGAAGATCAGAGGCTGTCGGCGTAGTCGACTTCGCCGCCAGAGAGGATCAGGGTCTCAAGGTCGGGGTGGTGGCAGGCTGAGGAAATGCCATCAGCAAGATACCGTGGCTGCTCTCCGAAAATCGCTGCAAGATGTCATGTATCATCATGCAAGATAAGTCTTACAAACGATGGTGACATATTCGCAGCGTGTCAGCGGCCGACGTGCCGGGATGATAACGCCGGTGCAACCGTGGTGCAACCAGGAGGCAACCGTCACTGTGGCGGTACGATTTGTACCGTCACGGCGTTTGCCCCCGGTGATATCTTACTGATGTGGCTCCGCCTCAGGTGGGGACCAACCACCTGCGACACATACACACTCACACTCGGCTGTTTTCTGCAGTTCAAGTGCAACACAGTCACCAAAAGTCACCAAAAATCAGCCACTGTGGGTGTCTTGAATTAGTTGCGACACTGTCGGCATTTCCCGTGACGTGATGAAGTAAGCCAGGCGTCTAAAAGGGAAGGTGTTGCCGCCCAGCGCCAAGCACGTTCCCTTCTCGTACCGTGTCGCCACTACAACACCCTCAATGTAGCCTTTAATCAATGAATATATTCTACTAAATTAGATGTTACTTTAAGCAAACTAATAAATCTCAATAAGATTGGGGACAGCATCAGTAAAACAACATGTTTGTCTTTGGCATCTTATGTCTTTGAGGCCCATCTTTCGCCGTCTTAGTCTTGGGAGGGACATCTTTGATCTTTGGGACTGCGTCTTTGCAGATCTTTGTCTTTGGCAAGCATCCCGGATCTTTGGCTCCACATCTTCGAGGTCGGTCCATTTGGTGCGTAGCCCAAGATGCCCAAGACACCTAATATTTCACAAGATGGCAATTAGTCCAAGACGTCGAATGCTTTACAAGATGTAATCAAGACAAGTACTACTAGCAGTTATAATGGTATATACAGGACAGTATTTAGAAGGCTATCTCGTTTGCATGGTGGTCCGCGTACTTGTTAATATAAAATGCTTTGAATTGATCCAGCGTATCGGAATATTTGAAGTGTCGTGGAAGGAAGCTATCACCGTAAATACCTATGAGATGCGCCCCGCGCAGAATTGTATCAATATGAATAATGTCCAGCACCCGCCGCCCGCGGTGGTCGACATCGGGCTCCACCATCCACATGCCGACATCGGGGCAAGGCTCATCCCCGATCGCCGAGAACCAGGTAACCAGGGCACATGGGTATGTGACACCGAGGTGCTTGAATGACATGAAGAGGAGAACACGGGCAGCTAGAAGGCCCCGGAAGCCAGGGAGATCGGGGTCACCCTCGACAAATACGCAGTCGTACCGAGGAGCACCGCCACGCCACGAGCGCACTGCCCGAATGCGCTCCCGCAGCATTCCGCGAACACCGGATTGATCACTGGGTGCGTAGAATTTGGCGATAGCCGAAGGAAAGACTTTGACGCTACTCGGAGCATCGGGGCAGTCATCCAGAGGGACACGGATGAGAGGGATATCAAGATCGTGGTCGGGGTTATCTTGTAAGTAAAGGAAACGGCGGATGAGGGGAACAAGCTGAGGGAGGTCGAGGTGCTGGGCCAACGCTATCGGATTCTTGGGGTACCGGCGCACTGCAAAATATGTGAGTGAATAGCAGTGTATATGTAAGACACAACGTACCGGAAGTTTTTGCCAATATGACTTCCCCGAGAATCTGCCTCTCGTCGATCGCACCGCCATCGTCGTCCTCGTCCTCGTGTGCAACAGGAGGGGGAGCGGGACCAGCCCCGGGCAGAGGGCGAGCGGATGGACCAGCCATCATCCCGCGATCCACAAAGTCGATGCGGGCTGCTGCGAGTTTGTCGAGCCGGTCATTGATGGTCAGCATTTGAGAGAGTGCTTCGTAGCAACTTGATCGTCGCCACGGCTGCTTGACGGCTTTGATATGCTTGGATTCCGTGATGGAAGAGCACAGCCCGTTGGGAGCGCCGAATTCTTGGATGAGGTGGCGGTAGTGGGTGAGCGAGTGCTGGCGGGGGAGACAGAAGCCATCGGGGGCAACACCGGATTCGGCGAAGATCACCCGCTCTTGATGGTAGCGAGCGAGCGCAGCGTCGATCGCAGTGAGCGTGGCCTCATCAATGACGTTCCGACGGACCAGATAGCAAAAGTCGAGGAAGGCGCTGAGGGCACGCAGCATCTGGGCCGGGACATGGCCCTCGATGGCGGGAAGATATACCTGGAATTCAGAAGCACATTATCGGAGGATGAGAACTTGAAGGGAAAGATATATTTACTGACCTTCATTAGCGCCTTAGAATCGTCCCCCGTCCACTGCTTGAAGCCTCGACCTTCAGGAAATCTGCGAAGCCCTGGGAATGGAGGGACAGCCGCAATTCTGGGAAGAGAGTCGTGGTGAGTTAACAATATAATATCACTGTCAAAAGACTCACCGCCGGTCGATGTCTGCCATAATCTTCTTGGTCTTGGCCTTGCCATGCTCGTTCTCGAGATACTCGCCGACCCACGCCACAAGATGGTCTTTGAAAGTGCCCTTGATAACTTGGTGTAAAAGATCGGGTGACAGGAGTTCGTAGATATCCGCCCGCGGAAAATCCCAGGTGAAAGGCTATGAATATAGCGCTTCAGTAAGGATCGAAAGGAGGATGAAATGCGTACAAGAACGTCAGGAACGACGCCGTATTGGTCCCACATAGTGCCGTGGTCGAGGACGTCGAATAAAGTCTCGGTATGAGTTTGAGTTCTGCGGCCGCTCGGGCCATCGAGATCCTCCCTTGAGGCCGTACACCTAGATATCATTGAATAAGGGTCCACAATATGATTGAGAACTTACTTTGCACACCAGCCTTGCACGACGCAGGCCAGAAGTACCTGCTCTGGGTAGTCGGCGATGTACGGGCCAAGACCATAAATGACACGGCGGTAATGCCCGTCGGCGAATAATGTCACCTCGGGGACGGTCATACCCGGCTTTAGCGACTAAAGGATATGGCGGAGCAATCCGTGGAAAAGATTACGGCGGAAGGTGCGAAACTCGGTGGAGTCTTGGTTCTCGCGATCAGCTGTGAAAGGAAAGTCAGTAAATGTTGTCATAGTAAATATGTAACACACTTTTGGGGATGGCAAGGAAGCCAATAAGGGTCACCGCGTTCCGATGCGCACGTCGGACACCGTTGTAAACAAGGCCGTTGGACATGTACAACGGGTAGTACTCGTTCTGACCGGTTGCGACCGAGACCGTGGTCTTGTCACTGCCGAGAATAATGGGTACGAACGTTGACCCATGTGTCGCCGGGTCCTCAACGATGATATCCTGTACAGAACGGCGATGTTAGAAGGTCATTCGATACAATAAATGTGGAGGCACACACCGCCTGCCGCCAGGCCCAATTCCCCGACATAAAGTCTTCATATTCCCGACTACCATCAACAAATACTTGCTTGGGCGCAAAGTCCATCTCCAACTTGAAGTCAGGATTCGCGAGCTGTTGCTGTAGGACCTTGCGAGGATCACGAAAGTGGACGATATAATCTTGCGTCTTCCACGGAATTACATCCCCAGGCACGATGGGTTGGTTATATCGAACGGAGAACGACTCCCACGGAACGTGGCCGATTTCGGTGGCGTCAATGGTGTTGTAGAGGTCCTCGTGGTCGGCGAAGGGCGGATCCCCAGCGGACTCTGGCCTTGCAGCCCAATTTTGCATGAGCTCATCAATTGCGCCAGCAGACATTTGAACACGCCGATACAGAAGATCAGCGAGTTCGAAGTCCTCGCGCCCCACATACGGAGTGTAGTCGTTGGGAGGGGGATGTTCTTGCGGTGGTGGAGGAGTATTTGGGAGCAAGAAGTTGCCGTCACGGTCGCACGGTCTTCCTAGAGTTATTAGGCATTATTAGCTTTACGGCGCAATTTTATGAGGATCACAAACGTACCATTCAGAACTGGATGATACCGAATTTGGAGGTGCGGCGGCGGTGGAGTTGCTGCACCTCCAGCATCTCCGCCACCTAGTGCAGAGGAGGGACGGCTGCCCGCAGGAGATACCATCAGTACATCTCCGTCCCTATCCGGAGAGGGTGCGCGTTGGTGGAATCCGGTATGGGCCACACTCGTGTGCTGGGTAAGTCCGGAATTGTTCACAAAATAACGGCGGCATCCGGGCGCGGTGCAGGGGACGTTGCGCGCCTTGAATTTCTTGCGCTTCAGCATGTCGGCAGGAGAGTGAAAAATTGTAGCGGCTGAGATAAGCTATCAGCGCTGAGTCGGGGAAGTGGGAAAACGGGAAAACAGGGCTCCGGTGTTTCACGGGGAAGATTGTTGCCTGGCGAAAAATTTCAAATATGTTGGCAGCAACGAATCATGCTTATCGGTCACGCGTTTGTTTTGCGGACTTGTGTCTTTTCACTTCCTTCCCCCCACCATGGAGATGCCTGGCTTGAAGCCTGGCCTGAAGACGCGAGACAAAAACAAAAACACTCGTCCCGGCGTCAATGCTGGAGTCGAAAAGAGGACCCGCCGCACAGCGGTGCAAATGCAGCAAGCGCGCTCGGACGAGACGACTTCCAAGGCCAAGGCGGCGCTCGACCAGAAGAAAAAGGAGAAGCAGCTCGCTGCTCTCGAAGATAAGCAGCAACAGGACGATCTTGCCTACGCTAAAACAGCCAATCACCCCCCAGACCGCCCTTTGAAGTCCAGCGCTCCCGTTGTAGAGGCTGTCGCTGGGGGTAAGCCGTACTCTTGATCCGTCGTAGCATGTTCTGATTTACTTGTTGGGCAGGTGCGGCAGGCGGGGGTGCTGGAGGTGACCCTGGCTCGGGGCATGATTCAGACCCGTACGACCCCGAGAGCGAGGAGAGCAGCGAGGAGTCCGAGTCCGAGCCAGACGACAACGATGAGGATGACGTCCCAAAGAAAAAGAAGAAGAAGCAGGTCACTTCCCGCGCGGACATCATCGCTGCTCGGCACACTCAAGACCCGCCGGGAACACCTGCGGTGGCTGTAGCTGAGGACAACCGGAAGAAGCGCAAGTCCAAAGATAAGTTCGTGCAGTCGACTCCATTTTATTTAACTCTTGATAACAATTTTGAAGGGATGTGAAAAAAGCGAGGAAGAAAGCCAAGCTGACGAAGAAGAAGAGCGGTCTCGAAAAATCCAAGTCCCTTGGAGATCGCGGAGCCCCAGCAGCTCCTGGTGCTGACGACGATTCCATGGTTGCACCAGGCGGGCCCGCTGTTGATGATGATCCAGACGAACATGTCGAGCGGCCGAAGACAGGCAAGAAGAAAAAGGGAATCCCCACGACCGTAAGTGTGCGTCCTTCTCGGATCGAATCGGATCGGCTGACATCTCTCCTTTAGCCGCTCATTGCTATTCAGGTCGTCGCACCCAGGCCTCCGACCCGCAGAGAGCAGCGTGGCGGCACCAATAAGTGGACGCTCAAGCACCTTCCTGCTGGTACATCATCCGAGTTCACCGATGAAGTTGTGCCTTTGGCCCGCGAGCTCGTCGGCACCCTTGCTCCTTGGGTAGGATTGACCGTCAAGAAGATCCAAGATATCGTTGACAGAGTCTACGGCGAGGGCAAACACGAAGTAGCCCCCGATAGTGCGTGGGTCGGACTTGTAAGTACCTTGTCGCTTCCACTTAGCCGCTGATGACGCGTTGGCACAGATCGGCTATCGCTTGAGTGACTGGCGCTCCGGGATCGCGACTCAAGCTATCAAGGCCATCGATGCCCTCATTGACACGTACGAGGACGATAGCGACGACGATATTGAGGCTGGCTCGAATGATATTGAGGCCGGCTCGGATCCCAGTGGTGAGCGCGGTTTCTTCGCTTCCGCTGATTACTTACACGTTTCTGGTTACTATAGTTATTCCTCCTGCTGCCGATGCTGCGCCCGCCGTCGCCGAGGATGCTGTTGCACCTGCAGGGGCCCCGAAAGCTCTCAAGTTCGCTTTCAATACTCCCGAGGGCATCGCAGCTTTCATCAAGTGGGCGCTGCAGTCTCATGCTGAGAGCGGGACTATGGCCTTTCACTGGAAGACGTGGGGCAATGGCGTGGACAAAAAGGTATGACAATGATCCTTGGTATGGTGTGGCACTTTCTGATGCTTCGCTGCAGGGTTTTCTCCAGTCTCACCTCATCGTGTACACATTCGCGTATCATTTGGCCTGCTTGGCAGCGATCCCCGGCGGGTACCCGCGGCTGGATTCCCCCCCTATCGGAGCGTTGCTTCTCTCAGCGCAGGCTGTAAGATTCACATACTATTCCTTATGTCCGTTCTCATCATGTTACAGGTTCATCGCGCGCTACAATTTTGGCAGACCGGTGAATACGTAAACCCGCAGAAAACCTCCAGTCACTTCTCCATCGACAACTGGGGCGACACCGTTATCAATGCCACTGGCCACGTAGAGAAGCGGGGCAAGCTGGTCCGGCGTGCCACGAAGTTCTTCGGGTCGTTGCAGAAGTGGGATGAGGCTCGCTGGAAAGAGCTGAAGGCGGCCGCGGCGCAGTGGGTGTAGTGATGTGCGGGTCGGGTCGGGCCTGAAAGCCCGGGGTCGGGTCGGGCTTGGGCGGGCTCGGGCCCACAAATATCCTGAGCCCGACCCGATTGGCGGGTCGGGTCGGGCTTGGGTCGGGCTCGGGCCCAAGCCCGGGCTTGTAAGTGCATGCCGTAATTGGCGAGTCTACGAGCGGCTGCCGGACCGCCTCGCGGTCCGTCAACCTCCTTCCGAAGTTCTGGCCATAAGCAGAGCTTAAAAGGCTTCAGACGGACAGGCGCAATTTTATAGAGAGAGTAAATGTAATGTAATATGTCAATTAAATATCAATTACAATATGATCACTATGTTATTGATGCTGATGAGAGTGGGGCACACATGCCTGGCTCATGCATATGGAGGCGTACAAGTGTCATTTCATATAGTCGAGGCGGAGAAATGGGGGCACGCCTGAGGGAGCTGTCAAAGCTCCTGAGAAGGGCAGTGACATCATGATTGCTGCATTGTCCACAATCAAGTGGTCAACCTGCAAATAATGAGTGAAACCATCCACGGAGGAGCATCTGAACGGACCCGAGGATGCGGGGAAGTGGAATGTGATGCCAAGGCGGAACGAAGTAGCCCAAGCAGCAGCAAATATGATGGGTGCTGTCAAATGTCATTGGAAAATAGGCGAGAGACCCGGGCTCAAGCCCGGGTCTCGGGCCCGACAGAATCTTGGGCCCGACCCTGAGCCCAACTGAGCCCGACTGAGGGTCGGGTCGGGTCGGGCCCACAAAGCCCGGGTCTCGGGTCGGGTCTCGGGCTTGGGCCCGACCCGCACAACACTAAGTGGGTGGAGGTTCCGGGCCGCAAGCGAGCTGGTTCTAGTCGAAGCGCATCCGAGGCCGGCGACGACGATGCGATGCTCTCTGACGACGACGCGGTGATGGTCCTGTCCGATTAGCCGCCGTATTTCTAGTCTCCATGTAGTCCGCACCAATCAATGACCGCTTTTGGATAACCACCTGCCCGATTAAGCCCGATCAAGCCGTGCTTTTGTACCTTTCCGTGTCTTTCACGACATCTTGAGCAGTGTCTTCTGAGAAATTAATAGCATCTTATCAAAGACTTCAGCATCTTATTAGTCTTACCCAAGACGTACATCTTGGCAAAGACTTTTGAATCTGTCTAGCCCAAGATGACCATCTTTGGGGAAAAAGCATCTTACGCGTCTTTGGCGTCTTGGCCAAGACGCCAAAGATGCCAAAGACAAGTGTGTTGTTTTACTGATGAGATGGAATAGGCGGAGTAGTCATTAGTACGAAGTCGTAGAATGTCATCGAGAAGCAGATCGCGGTCGCCGAGAGCAGCGGATGGCCCGAAGTAATTCAAGCCTTCGAGTGCGGCGCCCGCAGGATCACAACCCACTGCCTGCTGACTGAATAACCCCCAGTCACAGTTATCGAAGTCGACGTCCATTTCGGGCGGAATGAAGGGCTCGAATACTCCGAAGGCGGCTTGTGGGATTGATGCGACATGCCCCGGGAGTAGGCCAACGTCTATTGGAGGGTGGGCATCCGCTACCTGGATCGACACCTCGGAGTTGTTGGTTTGATGAGTCTTGTCCGCCAATACAATCGATGCTGGTCCGAAAAATCAGGATATCACCCATAGTAATAGAAGGAAAGGACAGACGCGTCGGATATGGGCTTGCAGCCTCACGTGCATTCGCCCGAGCCCGGCGGGGTGTAATGACACGTCCAGAAGAGTTGGCCTCCAGGAGTGGAGGGTTTTCGGATGCAGGGTTACCGTGCTTGATCCGCGTTCTCTTCGATGCGCCCTTTGCAGCAGACAGCTCGCCCTGCAACCCCTTCAAACGCTCCGAGGATTGCTTGTGCGCTGCCTTCGCCTCGTCAACCTGGCACTGAAGTTCGACGGCCGTGGCGGTGGCTTCGTTGGCGGCTCGGCTCTTCTCGACAGCTTTGGACCTGCACTTGACATTGCGTGCGAGTCGGTGGTGAAGATTGTTCGAGTTGTTCTCCAGAATGCCGGTGTCGAGACTGTCCTGTACTTCCAGCGCTGTTTGAAAATCAACCTGGCGCGCGCTAGGAGCGTGCGTGAGCAAGTCAGTCAACAGCGATGGTAAAGAGAAAGCATAACACACGATTCAATCGCCTCAACAAGGCTAAGTTTAGTCCCCGTTTTCTGGTTGGTCCAGTGGTGTTGGCCTTCGTTAAGGTTTGTCGTGGAGTCGGTAATGTCCCAGTCCTCGGGAAGGATGCGTGATCGAGACTTGATGAGCGAGGGAATGATCCAGCGGTGCTGAAGCTTGTGCGTCCACCAATCTGAAGCATAAAGGTGTCAGCAACCCCTTGCCAACATGTAGCCAGCACAAACCTTGAACTTGCTTCACTTTCAAAGTCTTAATCCATTCGGTAAATTTATTGACATCCTCCTGAGTCTTCATGTATGGGAAATCCAAAAGCCGAGTAAAGTCCTTGGGCGTGACGTAGGGCTTCAATGCGTGAATACCTCTGCAAAGGTTGACGGGAATGAGATCCGCAAGAGGTGGACGTCGACAAAAAGCTTACCTTTTACAATGGCTGATACAGGCCCGAACGTAGAATTCACTGAATTCATCGGCGTCAGTGGTCACAATCCCACTGTAGCTCGGAACATTCGTTGGCAGGAACGAGTCAGAGGCCCCCTGGACCTGGGCGGACTCCATATCAACACCTATTGTAAGGAGATTCCCACCAGGCGTGAAGCGTTTGAAACGTAGGTTTTTCCCAGTTAGGGTAAAAACCACCTTCTGCAGCTCGTCGTAAAGAGCCTTGTAATGTGGACGGTCACACTGATCCGTGTAAATGCGCCCAACAGTCAATACTATATAAAACTTGTGAGTGCAGGCAAATTTCGGGTGAAGGTGCAACTCACCTCGTTCGACACTCCCGTACCAGATAACAAACTCCCACTCATTCAAATCGCCCACCGTGCGCTTAAACGTGGTATCAACCTGCACTGTACGAGCTACATGGATGAGGTTTGCCAGCTTCGGAACCATCGTCACAATAATCACCCCGCCGCCGGGTGTCGTGATGATACTGTGAATATAGTGTTCCCCAATCGGCAAAGCAAGGTCCTTGAGATGGTGAGCCCAAACACCTGATACAATGTCAGTATTTAAGAGATATTGGGATGTTGATGCTGACCGGCGATGCCAAGACCTGCCGGCGAAGAAGTCAGCTTCTCCTCCCGAATTATATTTTGTTTGAGGCGTTTGGTGTGCAGGGCTGGATGAAACATTGCCGGGGACTGTCCCTTCAGCAGAAATTTCGTAGTGTACGCTGTTCAGAAATTTCTACAATCGGCGACAGAGATGAAGAATTTTGAAACCACATACCATCATCCACATTTTGAACCGTTGATCCCAACACTCCGGTGGCCTTGACACATCGGCGATACATCTCCTTCACGTCAAGGGTTGCCTTTATCATCGGAGGCATCGGATGTGAGTGCGGCCATTTGTGATCAAGACCTATGCACGCCATCCGCAGTGATGCGTCGAGAGGGACATACATCGTCATGTATGTGTTACATGGGTGGTGGATTATTGTCCCCCGAGTTGGCTTTCCCTTGCGAATATGCGTATGAGCTAGAACCCTTCTGGTCAGCTGCTAAAAGAAGTAGAGTACGGAAGTAGATTATACCACATTGTTTCTGGCGCTCGCCGACTCGAGGCGAAATGAGCCGACTGCAAGCTACAGTCTCGGACTCGGTGGAGAATGAGCCTCGGGGAGAAACGAGCTGAGAGAGAAGGTTTTCATCGACGCTATCGGGAATATCACACGTCTCATGGCCCCGCCAGGATGGCGTCCATGCGGAACAGGCAATAAAATAGGTTTTTCGAAGAGTTCCCTGAAGTAGGCCATCAGATACTACATACTCTCGATGTGGGGATTGGGTCTCACATTTTTGCGCACTTTCATTTGTGGATATCCAGTACACAATGCCCCGACTGTATCTCTGGCTTTGCACTTCCTTGCATCAGAGTGGACGGTATTGAAAAACCTGCACTCAATATGTTTGAGAGAAACAGTCCAGTAATAGTTATATATAACTCACGGCGCAGCGATCTTTTCAGAGGTACTCCCTTCGTCTAACCGTGTTTCAATCTCAGATGAGATGACCTTGCTTCGAGAGGATGTATTGAGTTCGTAACGGGTAACATTTACAAGGGAAGGATCGAGTTCATTGCAGTGAAAGGAGCCTTTGCACGTTTGGCGAGAGCGACGGCAGGGCACTGGCTGACCATTGAAAAGAAGACACGTCGTTTGTGGATCACCACCACCTGACGTGCTTCTCCACGACTCCTGGTCCTGGATACAATGAATCAGCGGGGGAATCATGATAGATGGAGCAAGTGCGGAATCTGTTACCTTATCGGCGCGGCACCAGCGCGTTTCAGCGTGGCACCGGCGCGGCGTTGACGCGGCAAGCAAGTCTTTTAATAGGCCTTAAAAGATGCCTGAATGCAAGGAAATATGTTGTGCCTCTAACTACAAGTAAAGGTCACGGACTAAACCATCAGTAAAACTACACCTTCGTCTTTCGCGTCTTTGGTGTCTTGCCCAAGACGCGAAAGACACGAAAGACATATTTTTTTGAAAGACACGTGTCTTGGGCTAAGCTATCCCCGAATTCTTTGAAAGATGCCGTGTCTTGCTCAAGACACAAAAGACGTCCAAGGTCTTGATCAAAGATGTCCTTGATCTGGTGTAAGATGGTCAAACAAGACTCTCAATCGGGGATATAATTGACCAAAACAGGGCATCCATTGCACGGTAGACACTACATCAATCGGATACAATGATCACGTCCTCCTCCTCCTCCTCCTCCTCCACGAGACCCTCGGCTTCGGATGTTGCACGGCTCGACGTGATGGCCCGCTTCTTCTTCTCCACCCACTCATCTACTGCAGCGCGTGACTGCTGCCATCACTCATCATCCCACCTCGTCAATGCTGCGCAGAAAAAGGTAGCGTGGCGAATCTTGATTTTTCCATCGTCGTCCCGGGTGGAGACGTCGCCCAGTTGTCGATGGAGAAGTGGCCCTCATTCTTGCGGGGCAGGTCGACCGACTTGCAGTTCGGGCGAAACATCGGCTCCACGTGGGTGAGGGTGCTGGTTGCTGTGGTCGCTGGTATAGCCGTAGTCGTTGTAGCGGATGTAGTCGAAATGCAAGTGAGACACGGGGACACTGGATAAGCGAAGTGTCAAAATCATAAGGAGGGGAATCAATGACTCACCGGTGAAGAAATACCATCCCTCAGTGTCACACCGGCTTTAGTAACAGAGGAAAACCTGTCATTGTACGGTTAGTGTGTGTAAAGGCCACAGGCGGCTAGAATGCGACGCAGCGCATGGATCAGGGACAGGAGTGCAGAAGGTGAGGGGGGGGGAACACAAGATATGGGCCAGCCAGATCCATAGACAAGCTTCAGGCCACAACTTCTCCTGGGCCACCAGCGTGGCTCAACTGAGGATTCACAGTGTTGTAGGCCTTGATTAACTCTGGACCTGACACCACCTGGTATAGAATATGAATGGAAATGGATTGTCACACACCACATGAAATATGAATTACTAGTAGTACTGTAGCCAAAATATCTGACCTGCAGTGACAATAACCAATCCCAAAGATGTAAGATGCAGTCCTAAGCCGAAAGACTACGAAAGATGCCCCTGTCAAGACACAAGACTCGCTTGCAAAGACAAAGATGCTGAAAGACGACACCGAAAGATGTAAGATGCCAAAGACGAAAGTGCTGTTTTACTGACACTGGTTGAACATTTCAAGTTTTTTGGTGAAAAAACTTGAAAAATGTTTTGAATTTTACAGCAATTTTTCAGTGAAAAACCAAGTGAAAAACTTGTAACTTCTTCATGAATTTTTTGAACTTCAAAACTTTTTCAGCACTTTTTCAGAAATTTTTCACAAGGTTCAAAAAGGTCACCAAAATGTTTCAAGTTTTTCACCTACTTTTTTTGGCGAAAAATTACTGTAAAATTCAAAACATTTTTCACCAAAATTTTCAGTGCAAAACTTGAAATGTTCAACCAGTGTGATGAGTACAACTAAGAATTGAAGGCAAATACATCAGATTTTCTACCTAATTATTGGAAAGTATGTCAATTGAGTGGACTAAATGCTCCAATAAATGTCTAGACTCGTTCTAACAGCCTTTACGGTCCTTCTGAAGCAATCTGGACATACGGCAAACATTCAGACTTTTGCCGCGCCGAAATCTCCTGGCCCCTGTGACTTGACTTCTTTTCCTCCTCGCTGCCATGAGGGTTCGTCGGACGCCGCTGTCACGGTCTCGCGCTTCCAAAGAATCCCTCGAGTGCGACTCATCTGCTCTGTTGGCAGCCTCTGCTGCTGGCGCAAAGAGTGGTGGTAGAGTCGTGCGCTAGATCTTACCACAGATCCTATGGTGGCACTACCACTACTCTTCGTGCTGGCTGCAAAGCAGCGTCTTTTCCTCCTCGCCACCATGAGGATTTGTCGGACGTCGTTGTCTCGCACTTCCACAGAAGCTTTCGAGCTATATCTCGAATCGCGATCCTCAGGTGTTTATTGGGAAAGAAGAGTGGCTGGACTATGTTTTGCTTCGGACATTTGACTGCGTCACTAATTTATGCAAATCGAAATATTCATTTATCACCAGTTTCTTCCATCCCATTCAGTTACGCACCGCGAATCAGGCCTCAGTCGCCAATCACGCACCGGAACCCACGTACCCCGAATCAGGCCTCCGAGCCATCACGCACAGTGAAATCCATTCGGTCTTTTTACTTTTCTTTTCCAAGGCATTCGATAAGAAATACAGCCGCGCGTCGCTTCTGCGCCTATGGAAGTACATGCCATTCGGGAGATCGGTTAATGGGTGTCGTAGACCTCAGGTTTACCGAGTGCCTGTTCTCATGTACTCCATCTCCTTTATCGCTTGATGGGTCAAAGCGTACGGCTGCGATCTTTGTCGGCTTTCATCTCGGCCTTGGCCTCCCCTGTAATTTCCACGAAGGCTCAATTTCCATGAGAAATATCAGCAGATAACACTCACCGGTGTATCCCGTCGCCCGCATCCACTCCTCGACCGATCGAATCCTGTCGGGATATATTTCGTCTGCGAGCTCAAGTCCCGGCTTCAGCTCCTCCTCCTCTGGGCGCAGTGCCTCTGTTCAGTGAATGTAAGGAAGTTATGATGGTAGAGTTAAGAAAGGTACCCACTCCACACATTCCACCAAGCGCCAAAGCTTTGGCGGAACGTAAATCGCATGTCGTTGTTTTCTCCCGCAGGAATATGCGCCGGTTGCTTGACGTCCGGCTCGACGTAGGCGGATGCAGCGGCGAACCACTGTTCCTGTGTGACATCCACCGCAACAGCGCGTTTTCCCGTGACCCGCGAAAATGCAGTGGCAATGCCCTCGAGAGTAGTGGGATATGTTGGCAGCGCAATGTGCTTGCCGAGCGTCCTTTCGGGATGGTCGAAGATCCAACGGGCATAGTAGCCGTACGCTGCAAGCTCAGCAAACCCCACACAACCATCGCCGAGGGGCGCAGCGAAGATATGCGTGCCATCATCCAGCACCTTGGGACGAAAGAACACTGAGAGCATCTCGGTGTACACGGCCCCGCATATGATCGTCCATCCCATTAGCTCCAGTGGCTGCGTCGAAATCCATTGGCCCATTTTCTGTCGCAAAATAAATAAGAACAGGCAACATACAAGAAAATCGTCCGCGGCAACATACCGAAGCTGTCAACTGATGAGAATTTCGGTACTCTTCCGCATACCTGTGGAGTTGCTGCCGGTTCGCTCCACCGGATAGACCAAGCTAGATGTTGGAAATAATTATGTGAATACAACAGACATTTCGTCGGCGAAACAATCACTGACTGCTTCACGCCGCTCTGAACGGCAATCTCGTATCTACACAAGATAAGAGGACGAAAATTGCGGGTTCTTTGTTCCGGCGAGCAGCAGAGACTCACAGCCGAAAGGTCCAGAAATACTCCGCAGCCTCCGTCATTCGGAAACTGTCCAAGTTCAGATATACGCCGTACTGTCCTTTCAGGGCCACGCGCAGTCCCGCCTCTGTCTCATACGACCCTTTGAGTATCTCGACATTGCCGAGCTCCTTCAGCTCTCTTGCGCTGGCGCTCTCGATGTCGCGCGTGAGGACTGTGACTGCATACCGCCCATCTCGAACAAGCTCTGAAATCATATTTTGTATGAGCGGAGAAATCAACGTCGGAGAAAGGGCTCACCGCGGACGACGTTCTTTCCTTGGGCACCGGTACCTCCCAGAACGAGAATCTTCGATGGTTGAGAAGCCATGTTTTTGGATGGGTGACGGAGGCCGAGTGTGGACTAAATAGTCGGCGGCTCGGCCGACTCTCGGGCACTTTGTCAGCTGATTAATTCGTGTGTCAATGAGCTTATTGAAGAAAGGACTCTTCATCCGTGCAGCCGTACAACCGGAGCGAGGATACGTGCAAGGAATCTAGATGTCACGGGCTTCGCCCATGCAGGAATTTTCCTGATCGGGCGGCTCGGAGATCCAATTTAATTACAGTGCCAATGGGATATAGGAATCCTTGTGTCAGACTGCTGGAAGCTGCTGGGTTAACATGATAGGGCTCGGAAAATGTAGGTAACTTATCCACCACTGGCCGTTCTTGAGCCCAGAGCGCCTGAACGACAAAGGCAACCTCAAGATCTCTCCAAGAAAACTTCTGGCACCGACGGAAGAGCGGCTTTTGCCGTCCTCGGACGTGTTACCGCTATCCAGCAAACAGCTAAATCCGACGCGCCTGAGGGTACGTAGGCAGAAGGCCCAGCCACGGAAGTATGTTCCGCGCTTGCGGGATATTGGCGTATATGCGGACAACGCCCACACAGCGGAGGGTATGTGCTAGTATCGCCCGTTCTTCCTCGTCCAACGGCCGATCAGTTCTCTTGAACACGGTCAACTCAAGACACACACTGCGTTCAGCTGGCTGCTAGGCGATTTACGTGTCTCGGCGGAGAAGCATTAGGGACAGTCAGAAACCTCGATTCAGGTTTGATTAACTGACGATTCAGTCGGCGATTAAGTTCTGATTATCATATTTGTTTTGCATCATAATCGTGGGACTATCATTTAAATCATGAATCGGAATCGCTTTTCTGAATCGCCTCTGGAGGCGATTCAGCCGGCGATTCATGATTAATTCTTGACGTTGTTAAGTACACTACGATTTGCATTTGTGACAACTTTAACTACTGCGGACAAATCCCCATTAATTTTCGCATCGCCTCCACAGATCTCTTCCGTTCTCTGATCATGACTGGAAAGCCCAAAAGAGCCGCCACTCTCTCAGACAAAGCCAAGAAGACCGCTGCTATCGCAGCCACCGAAAGCAAGGACGACGAGAAACAGAAGGCTAAGAAGCCGCGCGGCCGTCCCCGAAAGAAGGCTATTGCTGTGCCTGAGCCTGAGCCTGAGCCAGACGATGGGCCTGCTGAGGATAGGGATCAGGATGGAGATCAGGATGGTGATGAGGATGGGGATGAGGATGAGGACGGCACGGATATCGATGGCATCCAGTACGTTTCCGCATCTCCTCGGCGGAGCCTTCACTGACCTGTTCATCAAGCCGGTAGGAGCTTCAGCTGACGTGGACCTTGATCACCGGTATTGAGGAGGACGAGGAGGCGCAAAGAAGCCTTTTCCCACCCCCCCGGGTCAGTCAAACGGTCGGACGGAAAGCCGAAGAGCGACTATCAGTATCTTCTGGCTGTCAAGTGTTTTGCTACGCATCCGAAGTACATGGAGGCCTTTAGCAAAGCTATCCTCCCGAAGGACAAGGCGAAGTGGACCAACAAGATCAAGAATCGGCTTAAAGTGTGAGTATCCGTCTGATTTGACCGCGCCGACCCGTGAATTGATGTTCTATCAGATTGACGGACAAAACCCGGATACACATCAAGGAGATGGGCCAGACCGGCGCTGGAATTGTGAACGAAGAAGGGATCCTGCCGGGCACGGTGCTGACGACACGGTGGGGTGAGTGCTTCCCCAGATTCTGCTCGTAATTGGCCCGCTGAAGCTGTCTGAAAGATGAGATCAAGGCGAAATACCCGTGGTTTTTCCATATGCGGGCATTGATTGGAGCTCGTCCGAGCTTGCAGCCGGTTGGCCTCGGAAACAACAACAGTGTCATTGACATGTCCCTACTGCTTTCCCAGGATGCGGAAGGCGATAGGCGGAGCTCCCCGGACGACACCCAGGACCTTCCAGACCCTTCAGAGCACCTCACTGACCCCAGGACCGACAGCATCGATCGCTTTTCACCTTCGTCCAGCGACGATGACGAGATTCCTCCTGTGCCGACCCTTCAATCAGCCGCTGCCTCGAAGCGGAAAAAACCTCCGACGCTGGACCCGCAAACCGTTAAATCAGCGCCAAAGAAGGCAAAAACCAAGCCTCGGACATCCACTTCTGCGCCCACGACAGCGAAGACTCCGGCCGCCAAACCGAAGACTGTGATGGACAGGTTCACAGCGACCGTCCTGGCAGAGGAGGAACCATGCAGCAGCAGTTGAAGTTGAAGAAGTAGTGATGGGAAAGTTCGGTTCGGTTCAGGTTCGGGGTGTTTTTTTTCCGAACGCCGAACCTGAACTTCGGTTCAGGTTCAGGGATTTGCTGAACCTCGAACCTGAACTCAGTTTCAGGTTCGGTTCAGGTTCGAACCGCGTTCGAACCTGGAAAATTCCCCACCTTCAATCAACCAAAATTTCGGCAAGGGATGAATAAATTATGGGTAACTGTATCTTTTCTGCCTATTAGGAGGTGGTTCTGACCATTTGGAGTGCTGAAAATATCATATTCTCAAAATTCCATGAAATTAATGCGACTTGGAATGTCGACACCATGCCATGAAACCATAATATGTCCTTCAAATCATGATGGAAATATCACATAGGATCATAACATGTAAGTGCTAGGTATGACTCTACTATGAGGGGTAATTTCACACTGAAACTGTTGAAAAAACTAACCAAAATCACGTACCAAAGGGCAAATCCGGTTCGGGGTTTGGTTTGGTTCAAAAATACCTGGTCAAAGCCTGAACCTGAACCTGAACTTCGGTTCAGGTTCAGCAATTTTCCGAACCTTGAACCTGAACCTCGCGTTCAGTTCGGTTCAGTTCAGGTTCGAACCGATAGGTTGAACCGAACTTTCCCATCACTATGAAGACGGAGAAGATGAAGGCACGTAAGGAGGTCGAGCTGGCAAAGATTCACGAGCAGGGGAAGGTGAAGACGTCAAAGAGCCAAGCTAGGATGGAACTTGCGCAGCTCAAGTTGACGCAGGAGCACGAGTTCCGGATGGCTCAACTCCAAGTTCAGCAATCCCAGGCCGGCCCGAGCTCGCTGCCTTTTGATGATCTCCGTGGCGGCAGTATCCCTGGAAGTCCATTCTCACTCGAAGGCGAGATGCCCCGGCTTCGCACTCCATATTCAACGGATTTTGACATGGCCAGTTCCTCCGGGTCAGCTCCGTACGATTTTGGCGGTGGTTTAGGTCTGACAGGAGACCCCACATTTCGATAATTACGCTATTTGCTATTGAAACCTGTAGCACACTCGTTTAACCAGACTCGTTTAGTAGCCACAATAAAAATTCGATTCATTTGAAACTTGTTCTAGTCACTACAAACCCCGCTCCTCAGCACGCCGTGCTGCCCGGCGACGTCTCGTCTTTTCCTTCGCGGCAAACAACTTCTCCTTCAAGTGTTCACGGAGAGCTTTTCCGTTATTAAGTCTGTCTCGACCTGCGATACGTGGACCAAGAGCAATATCACCATCTGAGTCGGAATCTGTTGATGATAGACCCTCTGCAATAAAGGGGTCTTGATCATCGGAATCAGCGTCCCCACCGCGCTCCTGCGCTTCAGCCTGCATTGAAAAAGCATCAATGCCCACACAAGCGGAAACCCAATATGTTGCAATCTTGTGAGTTGCCTCATCACGGATATTAATCCGAAGATGCTTCAGAGAATGAAACCGGCCTTTGAGATACCCAATCACATGCTCAGATCGGATGCGGAGGATCGAGACATGGTTATTGAATATCATGTTGTCGGGGAGATCTCGGAGCAGCTTTTTATACGGTGCTGTGACCCATGTATCGATCTTGGGCACATGATAAGTTAAACTGCGCACCCGAGTCCCAAAATCGAACAAAAAAACATACAGGGTATGCAGAGTCACCCCAGATCCACTCGTCATCTTCAAAGAGGTCATTATGGGCCTGATCGACCAAGGTCCCATGCCAGGCTACAGAGTCATGTGTACTCCCCGTGTAGCCGTAACTGAAATCGATGATTTGGAGATTTGGTAGGTTCATGATCTATAAGGGACATGTTACCACCAGCATACCTGACCGCAACACGCTGACATACCTGAATATTCAAGGAGTAGTTACACTTCCTATCAAAATAACTTTCACCATACCAAGTTGGCCGCTCGTCGAGCGATACTAAGGTGCCATTGACAAAGCACCAGCCATTTCGCCAGGCCCGACAGGAGTGGCTTTGGACCCAGTGTTTGGCCTTCTCTTTCTCTGCCGGTGTCGGCATGCGAACAGCTGACTTCATGAATCCGGGTCGAAGTACAGCAGTCATAACTCGGCATGTGAAGACATGGACTGTTCCATTCCCAAGCCCAGCCCAATCTGCCCCTGCTCCGCACCGTCGCCCCTGCCGCCCCGCACCACCACCTTGCTGGTGCTGCCGCTGCCGCACCGCACCCCCTGCTCTGCACTGCCGCCCTGCACCACCACCCTGCTGGCGCCGCTGCTGCCGCCCTGCACCGCCCCTGCTCTGCACCGCCGCTCCGCACCACCACCCTGCTGGCGCGCCATTGCCCCGCACTGCCCCTGCTCTACACCGCCGCTCCACACCACCACCCTGCTGCTGCCACCCCGCACTGCCCCTGCTCTGCACCACCGCCCCGCACCACCGCCCCTGCTGCCGCCCTTCGCACTTCTGGGCTGCCCACGCCCAGCCGGCCGCCATCCCCTTCTTCGTGCTTCTACTTCATACCCCCACAGCCTTGGCTGCCCTGCTTCCCAGTTTGTCTCCTCACGCGCCTGCTGCCACCCTCTCCACTGCACTTGTAAATGTGCCTTTTTTCTTCTTAACGTGTCTTTCATTCCTGTCACCTCTTATTGATATTAAATTCACATTTTGTAAGGGCCAGGTGGCCGATTGGGCTGTGTGCCATCATTTCTGATTCTTGTGTTCAGTGCGGGTCGCAGTTCGAATCCCGGAGTTGGTTTATTTTCCGTTACTTTACTTGAAGTAATCACCTCTTTCTTATGTCAAGTGCTCATAATACATTGTGTTCCGCTTATCTGATACATCACCGTCTGCTAGTTCCCACTCACACCATCAATTAGAAAACGCTTCACATGTATTAGACCATCAGATAGATACAACAAGAGTAACGATTGCTGGTTGAGCAGCAAGACGTTGCTGGTTGAGCAGCAGACGGTATTCCAGTTGAATGGAGGGCAGACTTGCCAGTCCCCATTGAGGAGGATGCTACAGATCATTAGGTGGATGTTGCCCTGTGAGATGACCCTCATTAGCCCCGGATGGAATGAAAAATCTGATGTGCTTGCTTTTTCGTCCTCTCCTTTGCACTCGCTCCGAGCCTGGCTGACTACTTCTGCCTTTGCAGCAACAAGGCCTCAGACTTTGCATGCTTGTTTTCAGCCATCTCCGCACGCATTAGTTTCCTCTTTCACCGTACGACTCGGGCGAAGGGCAGGCACAACCACCAAGTCCGACTCACCATCCAGATTGCGAAGATTGGGGACTAACTTTGTGGCCTGCGCCTGGCGCATCTTGTCGGCGTTGATCGTTGCGTGATTGTTATTGTTGATGGTGAAGATCAATGTGTTGGGGTCAGCGGGCAAATCACTTTCGCTCAGCAGCGATACAAAGAAACTGCTGACTGGATACGTATTCTGGATCCCCGGTTACAGATTGGCCATCAAGCATTTATCACGACAGAGTATATCCAGACAAAACGGCCCACTCCGAAATTCTCGGAAACTTATCTTGGCCCTTACGAAGTCATTGGAAAACCCAGTGTGGCTTCCTATATCATCCATCTCCCGAAAAACCTTTCACAAGTTCATCCTGTCATCCATATATCCCAATTCGAGCCCCATTTCCCAAATCCATTCTCCGGTCTGGCTCCAGTCGAAATCATCGACGGTGAAGAACACTTTGAGATCAAGCAAATCATTGACTCGAAGATTGACCGCCGGTTCCGGTTATCCCGGACTCAACTCCGGTACTTGGTTGAATGGCAGGGCTACAAGAACACCGACGAACAGTTTAGTTGGGTTAGTGCAGACAACATTGATGCCAATGAACATATTGACAACTTCCATTGGTGTTTCCCTAACAAGCCCAGACCAAATCCTTAAATCTTGTTCCTTCTTACTCTTCTGGGATTTCCATTTTTTTCCGGTCGACTCCAGTTTCTCTTAGGTTTTAAAAATTCAAGAAAAACTATTATGTGTACATTGTCTATGCCTACTCATCCTCCGATTCTTCCAGTTGCTCCTGTATTTGAATCGGTGTGGAAGGGGAGGATGAACCGCTCGACGCCTCTTCCCCATTCCATATTTACTCGTGTACTCTTCGGTATATCGGACTTCGGTCCGCATAATTGTTCTGTAGGTACACATGGACAAATATACTCCCCTTACACCAAAGCCACCACCATCTCCGCAACCAGTGACCTGAGCAGCCCACCGAGGCTATGTCGCCAGTGAACAGAATCCACCCGAGCCCCGTTTTATCCCATCTCCCGAGCCTTTCCGCACTACACGTGTACTCCGAGCCCACACGGCACTTTTCCTAGAATCGACCCAATTTTCATTCTACGCTTCTATGACTTTCCCGGGACCTTTTGCTGACTTTCTACTTCACCCGTACACCCCATTCCCCGGACGACCGACCCAATATTCTGTCTACCAGACGAGAACTCGCTACTGCAACATCGGAGGTACCGACTCATTCTCTTCCTCGGTCACCTGAATGTTTTCTTCATCCTGCAGAATTTCCTTGTCGTCTTCATCAAGATTCCGGAAACCTTCTGGCCAGTCTGGCTGTACCAGATTTGCACCTCCTCCGGTTCTGCTTTCGGTTCCAGTTCTGGCTCTGGCTCTCTTTCCTCAACCTCCGGGTTTCCTGCTTCGTTCTCTGGATGCTCTTCCTCAGCCCCGACCAATCCCTCATCGTCCTCCAACCGCCAGATGATCCCTGTTATCCACTCGGGGGTCCCTTCCGAGAAGTAGTTGCAGGTGGTTAATTTTACCAAGCCTGTCAAGATCAGGTTTGAACAATGATGTAGGAGTCAATACTTGTCCCACGACTCCTCTACCTGAGCGAGACGGCACTCGAAGTCATCCATCCGTTCTCGCATGTTGTAAATGCAAGTCTGGGGTAGCGTCTCTCCGGTCCTTCCGGTAGGCCCAGTGCTCGTCTCCAGTTCCGGTGACGACTCGATATGCCACAGTCGTTGGCAGCAGGTGATGATAGTACGGGACATCCTTCCGGTCCCCTTCATTTTGTGCTCCCTCGCAAGCTCGCGTTGGTTGACGCGCTTCGAGGGTCCGACGAGCGAGCACTTGACCTTTTTGGCCTTGCACCGGTTTCAGGTGGTTGAGGTGAAGTGGGACCCGCCCTCGACGATGCAGACATTGGCGACCTTCTTGCATTGGTCGCATTCTAGGGTCCGGTTAGTTTTTAATCCCCTCTGGTGACTGCAACGCACCTTGTCCCGGGTCCTTCTCCTGGTCACTGTCCATCTCATCGTTGGGGCCTCCATTCCCTATCAACTCCTCTCCGGTCACCTCCTCCTCCTCCTCCGCATCGGACTCTGCGTCCTCCTGGTTCATCTCGTCCAGCTCCTGCCGAAGCCGGGTCTCCCGCACCTCCATCTCCACCTGCGCCACCGCTGCTTTCTCCAACTCTGTCTGGAGGCGCTCCAGGCGCTCCTGCGTGTGCTGCTTCTTCCTACGCCGTTTTTGCTTGCACCAGTTGTCCTTGATCTCCCACGACGTTGCGTGTTTTTTGCCTTCCCGGTTATCATTGTGATCCTCCTCGTTGCACCCGCTGTTGTTTGCGTTGAATCTGGGTGCGTAGGGAGGCATGTTGTCTGGAGGTGGTGGAAGAACAGAAGAAAGAGATTATGAATCACGTCACTGCTGCGGTTGCACAAAATCAACAGCACGTGACCTTCCAGAACCTTTCCGGTTCTGGATTTCCTTATTCTGAATGGAATTTCCCAGACTATCATTTTCTGACACATCACACCAGGCCTTTGTTCCTTGAGGGCAAGGAACGCAAGAGGGGGATACTGTTATATCCATGCAATTCCGGTCCACTCACTTCCAGTTCACTTCCAGTACCGGATCCCAGAACTGGACGGATTATCTTTGGACCCAGTACAGATCAATGGGTTTTTATGCAGTGATGATTTACTGAGTGTTTCCCGTTTATCCGTCTTTCTAATCCCTGTCCTTATTGTCAAATACTCCGACATCACTTCTCCATCCTCTTTGGGACTCATATTATTGTTATGTCCGACAGGTCACATGATGTATCCTCTTTTAGGATTACAATTAGGACTTAGCTATATAAGCCCAGTAAATATGCCCATGTAGTTCAGTTTGATAATTAATGTTGCTTAGCTCCTCGCTTTGCACTGAGTCGTCTTCCAGTTACTCCCCATACTTCCTCCCTCTCTCTGACCGGCCTTGGTAGTACGCACACCCTAATGTCCTGTGGTGCTTGTGCTATCCTCCCATATACTTTCCAAACCTCCAGCTGTTCTGGCTCAAGGGTTCTATCCCAGAACCTCTGACCTTCCAGATTCCAGAGACCTTTCAGATCCTTTCCTTCTCCGTCCCTTGGCCCAGTATATAACACTGTTGACAAAGCCCATAGTGTTGCACTCTCTGCTCAGGATGCGTAAACACTCTGGAATTCCTCTCACAATTTCGATAATCTCCTACTCAGTGAAATCCAGGACAAGGTCCAGGCCGTTTTCGGCTACAGACCATGCTTATGGCAGCTCAAAGTCGTCCGCGCCATTCTTAAGTGCAACAGGGATGTAGCTTCTATTGCAGCTATGGACTCTGGGAAGACCCTCACCTTCTGGATGCCCCTCTTATTTATCCCTTATGGAATCCAAATTGTCGTCACCCCACTCAATTGTGTGATCCTGTAAGGAGGCCCATTCCAATAGTGTCAAGACAAAGTCAGAGGCTGTGACCTCCTTCTGCTCAAGGACGTCCGCCACCAGGAGGACCTTCCTGTCGGGAGTGCAAGTCAACATCAAGAATGCCTGACCGAAGACAGGAGTTGATGGTGGTGATGGGGGCTGGGTGGCTATGTTGTTTGCCTTTGTTAAACACCAGCCACCATGGAGGGGTTGGCAAAATTAAGGTTCGAGTGATGGATTGATGGGTGATCATGTATGACAAGAAATGTATTACTACACATATAAAGCGGGTAAGGCCGATGAGTGGCAAGGCCCGGTAACGCTTTGGTTGGTTTAAAGATGGTAAATAAAGCTGTAATGCCAGTGAGCGGCGCTGCAGCACGGTCAGCGTAGTACAATCAATCATGGCTGCACTCTTGAGAACTGCTTTCGGGGCTCAAATGCAGTGGGTGGTGCCAACAGGCGACACGACCCGCCATCAGGAATCACACTTCCTGAGCCATAATGCTTTTGAATCAACAACTTCGACCCAATAATATTATGAGATTTTATGGTGGCAGCCTGAAGCTCGCTCGCTCGACGCTGATGCGTCGACCAGCTCGCATTGGGCCACATTTGCGCCAGTGGGTTTTTTATGACTTTCCATACATATTTCCGCAGATATTACAACAACCTAGGCTAGAGGGAAGATTGAGATCAAGGATAGGAAGGTTCACTTGTTTTGGCCACCCAGCACCTGAGGGCAGTATAAATGCTACAAAGTCCAGTAAATCCCTGAACCGAAAGTGCACAGGTTGCCCAGAAACTTTTTTTTTTTTTGGAGCGTTTGGGATAACGAGATCAAAGTCTGCAGAAGCATTCTGAGTCTGTCCGCTTGTGTTGCTGGTTTTGGGCCAGTCATGCCGGTGAGTTTTGTCCAGGAGGAAATGCCATTACGCACAATTTTTTACCAGTGTGGGACTCTGGCCTTCGAGAATATTCATCCTATAGCATTCATTGGCCACATACCCACTAAAACCCCCTGTGTGAGTGTCCAATCATCCGGCAGAGCGTCCTCATCCATAAGCAGACCACTCCAGGTGTTCAGCACCATGTCTTTCTTCAATGCGAGTGGGCCGAATTTAACTTTGTTCATGAGAATGCGGTCGCGTCGTAAGGCCAAATTCACGGTGGTAAGCCATTGGTTGTGGATGCTTGCTGGACTCCGGGTTGCACCTTGATTTTTCATCACACGATTCACGCGGAGGTTCCAAATGAGATGCCAACCCACTGATACTAAAATTGCAAACAGTCTCCCTTTTCCAGGTAACGCATGGCCCCTTGGAGACCTAAATTTCACCAGGTTGCAGCCCAAGATCAATCCCCAGTTCAGGGTTGGCCAAGTATCATATTTTTTCAACCATAGCTGTTTCGAGAGGGCCCAAATTAACTTCTGTTCCGGTGAGTTGCACTCCAGTGCAATGTGCTCTAAGCTCTCGATCGTGTCGCACACCTGGCAGGTCCCATTTCGCTCCAGGTGCTCAACATGGGACCAGAAACTTCCCACTCTGAAGGTGTTATGAATACATTTCCAGTAAAACTCCTGTGAGTGTCGTTGCAGAGTGGTGGATCGTATCGATTTCCAAATCATTGAATCAGATGGTGTATAGCTGCATATCTCGTCTACAGCGCATCGAATCCGGTCGAGATTCACAAAAGTGAATTTTCGGTAAGGTTTTGCCCGTAGGGAGCCTATAATATTTGTGAACACTCTTTGAGATCCCCGGGACAACATCATTCCCGGGTTTTCAAACATTAGGTCTACCCCAGTGTCTATCTTGACTGGATGTACTATTTCTTGGAATAGAATCTTGGCTGGATTTTCGGAAACTTTCTTGAATTGAGTTCTCGCCCAGAAACTTTGTGAACTCCGTGAACTCGGTGAACTCTCTGTGAACTGGACTTTGTTTGGTCAAGCATGCTGGAGAGACCGCATTTCCTTATCTCTGGAGGGATTTTCCAGGTAGCGGGAGGCTGTTTTATTCCTAGTACTAAGATAATACATGTATTATGATGATGTAGCGAAGAAAGAATATGATAAAATTTCGACTACCAAGCGCGCTACTCGGCGGACACCTGTGAGGTGGAGCCGGGCGTACGCGGACGGCGCGTGCTTCCCCGCATCGGCACCGTCCACGGGGGGCTTTGAGTGCGCGTGCCGTACGCGCTGTGCGGCCGATGTGGCCAGGAGTCCGAGAACGTGCATGTCACCGACTGTGAGGTGTTTCTTGCTGGTGCGCTTCACGGCGGACATGCTGAGCATGCTGGATGTGGGAGAAGGCTTTGGGGTTGTGCTGAATGGTGGCGCGTCAGCGCAAGCCAGTGGTAATGGTGGATTGATAACACACCACTTTGTACTCGAGGCCCGCGTGGTACCAGACCTTTGAAACCCTGCAAATTAGCCTAGACGGTATCCATTCTCCACATGGATGATCTTTGCCTGGTCTGGGGCACCGAATATATTGATAATTTGGCGGGGGGCCGCGGCGGCATGGAGGCGCGCGCTGTAGGCTAGTTTATGGCATACTTAGCATCGGGAGGAATTCTAGGGATAGTATTCTCAGTATACACAAGGTTTTGAGCTGGGCGGGCACTCACAATGTAGGCAAAAGCGAGTGTACCAATGTGGAGACAGAGAGATAGAGAGGCTGATGCCAGCCAAACACAAGCCAAACATTACGCGAGCCGTTTTACGCCAGTTCACGCGTTAGTTCACCGACTTCACCAAAACTTCACACAGTTCACGCAGTTCACACTGTTCACGGCAAACTACGTGAAATTTCTTATATACATATGTTCTCACAAAGTCCAGGGGGGTTTGGCAACAAAAAAAGCGGCAGCTCAGGATACCCAGCTCAACTGTTAACACCTAACACGCAGGATTGAGGGGCCCACAAGGAAGCCCAGTCTGAGGTCGAAACGAAAAACGAAGGATCAAAGGAGACATAGTGAAAGAGAAAGCAAGCTGCTCTTAATAAGTACATTGCAATTGTGGGTCATCGCTAGCTCGCCTGGGCAAAGCTCGGAGAACATTCCAGAGGCAGCATAAGGCAGCATAAGCGGGATTATGAGTTGCAGTTCGCGTATCAAGGTCTCACGCAAAGCCGAAAGTTGGCCGGCGCATTTTGGCAGAGAGAAAAGGTGCTTACGCAAAAAGTGCTGACGAAAATGTGATGCACGGCCAAAAGCAAAAATTAGGGCTCTCTAAGACCCAGTAACTTACGTTACCGGGAATTCTGCTAAAAAATACCGCTACTGAGAATCCACCAACCCCATAACATGCAGCTGGGTAGGAGACTGAACTCACTTCAAGTCCCTACATGAATTCTTGCCTGCACCAGAGTGGGATGAAGCACAATACAGCTTTCTGGCATCATTGCCATCTGAAGTCTATGCACGTAACAAAATTTTCTTACTGGTTTTTTGTGCACAAATAAATGCCAGGATGTTATTCTGAATGCCTAGAGGTGAAATTAACATCCAGTGGGTTCCGTGGAAGGAGTTAGAGGTGATGTGCTGCTTGCTGCACCATTTATGTGAGCAGGTAATTCAGTGCGGCAGTGTGCAACACGAGCATGCCTTGGGTTTTGGGATCAAATTGTCAACAAACAAGGTATAGTTGGTTACAAACCGAAGAAAAAGTAAACCAACACCTGCTCTCATCAATAGGGCAAGCTTATTGGGTCTTTTCACTTTGGGTTGCAATTTTGGTACATAGTTTTTTCTCACCAATACATGCCATTACACTCTTCGAGAGGCTCCCTAAAACCCGACACCACGACACACCTGTCAAAAATCAGAAAGCCCGACACAGTGCAGCAAACCCAACACATAGGCCCTATTCTCCTCCACTTCCGACACATCGCCAAGAGAATGTAGCATTGGTCAGAGGTGCTGGAACCGTGGGAAGAATCCCGAAAGTGGAAAGAATTGCAGACCTCTGGCTCATTGACACGCCTGCAAACCGGCTAAGTGCGAGCAAAATCTAACAAGAGGTGCGTGGCTCAAACGGATCGAAGGATGTGTGTAAGGCAAGTGTCTCAACCAAGTATAGCACCAAGACTGGCAACAGTGCGACTGACTGGATCGATGGGGGTGTAGGTAGACGAGGTGTGGACCTGCGTGTCGGCGGTAGCGATAGACGAGAGCGAAATACGAGAATGTTGGGAACTGTAGGCCAGAACGTGGGGGGAAAATATTGTGTTTTCATTGTGGAGCAGAACCAGTATTTAAACAAGGTGAGGAAATGTAGTACAATAAAATCGAACAGGTACAGTAATAATGTGTCCCAGAGCGGTCGCACAATTTTCCGGAGACAGCTGCTGAATATTCCCTAGCTTCTAGCTGAGTTAAATGGCTCGGAAAGTCGTGGAAAGAACAAAAGAGGGTGGTGATGGGGTCGGGAATGAAAGCAGTCTGAGTCTAAACCTGTGGGATCAGGGTCGCCACAGGTCCGTGAGGCGTGACTCGCGAGTGACAAGCGCACTAATCGGAGGCAGTGATGACAACAGTTAGCTATCCGAACCAGCACAATACTGAGATCCCTCGTAGCGAAGGTGTGCACGATCATCCGCTCGGCGTTGAGGTGCGTTCTTACTGCCACATCACCCCATGTATTGAGCGATGTCGACCAGAGTCTCGCCGCTGAGCTCGTCGTTGCGCTGGAGAACCGCATGGTCGTGAGAGAGTGAGGTGAATGGATGCACTCGCGCCGGCGTTTGTGCTCGAGGTTCCAAGTCTCCAACTACCTCGCTCATCCCACACTGACAGCCCGCAAAAGTGCAAGCTCTGTGGCGTGCCCTTCGACTATGTACCACTCGTGGTTTGCCAAGTACTTTTGCTATGTTGCTATACTGTTCCTGTCGGGTCCACAGCTCGTCGCGACGTTCCCTCCAAGGCCCTGAAAGTCGCAATCTATTTGCCTCGTTCTCGTCTTTCCAGGTGCACCCACCGTCTTTGACGCACCGAACACTGATTTGGATATGGGAGGCTCCTCCAACGATGTTTCTCCCGACCCGAGCGGGTTCGCGCTTTTATCCGGTGTTTGAGTTTTCTACGGAGATATGCATGCCAGCATAGTATTTCGCTGCTACCTCTCATATCAACCAAGTTTCGTGTCGCTGATCTATTCACGCCAGGTACGCAATTGACATGGAAGTCTCAGTCATGTTTAAATTTGTGATTCAATAACCTGCCTGCTATCACGACTTCTTCGGGTAATAACCTAGATTATGTGCCGCAAGTCTGCAATGTTTGCGCTATGATCTACATGTTTGTTTTCCAGTGCCAGATGTCTTCTTAGTCCATGAGTGATAAAATACATGATTTTGGAACAGCGGAGCGGAGTCAACATTCCAATTGAAATAAAACCCTTCTAAATATCGAGAATCTGCGAGGATTGCGAAATGAGTGAGTGCCCGCCGGAGCGAAGCGACGGCATATCTTGTTTCATTTAATAAATACATCGAGAACAGTCAAAATTACGACTACGCAGGCAGAGTATCACCATATAATTCACGATATTCCTCTGGGAACTGAGCAAGAAATTCAAAAGACGTGTAAATGTGGTCGTCTGTGTGTCTGATGCTCCATGGCTTCAGCTTTCGCTTCGAACTAGATAGTTTAAATCAGATCCGGAGGTTAAGAATGAGGGCATGCTACTCGCCGTGTCTTCCCGGAGTTTGATGCTTCAGGTGTGGCGGCGGCACCTTCAGTCTTTTTGGACTTTGGCGCAGGAGCATCGTCGTGCGTTTTAGATGCCCCCCGCTTGCGTGAAGATTGACGAATCGACAGTGGTGCCGGTGGTTCGGAGTGGGGAGAAATGGGCGAAGGGGCGGGTGGGGAAACTAAGAATGTGTTTATATCATTGTGTCGCATAAGTTAAAGGACTCCTCACTAGAATTACCTGAAGGGACAGCAACATTCGAGTCGCTCAGGGAAATCACCATGCCATCATCGACGACGTCCAGGATCATGGGAATCGCTGGTTCATATTGAGAGGCATCCACATCGTTCTCCTGTTCGAACACGTCAGATTGTATGCCAGTTTCAACTTGTACTGTTGGGCAGATAAATACGACAATAAACTATCTGTGAGTTCCACGTACCATCCGGCGACGACATTTGAATACCATCTAGCTCCCTCTGGTCTATGCTTCTCTTCTTCAGTGCCTTATTCCGAGCGGCGGCGTCTTTCGCTGCGATGAAGGCACGTGAGCCCCGATAGGGAATAGAGGAGAGAGGGGTAATACCAAGGGATTTTGCCTTGCTCTTCTGGGTTACACGAACAACACCCGATGAGCTAGTCTGCGTTCTGCTCAGAGATTTCCAAAATGCGATGCGGAAAATCCAGTCACCTTCATCTCTGCCATGAGTATGGCGAGCTCGGCCTTGAGTTCCTTGACCTTATGGTTGCCCGCATTTGATCGCTTGGCTTTCTCAACCGCACTGGTATGACGCTTCGCGTTGCGCGCGGTACGATGACTTAGCTCATTATGGTTGTTGGCCATTATACCACTGGCAAGAGAGGCTTCGAACTGCTCTCCTACGGCGTGGTCGGCCTTCGCCGCCCTACATGATATTAGCGAAGAACGAAGAAAAGGGTAAGGTCACACCTGAGAATGCATTCTCGCGCAGGGAGACCGATTCCGGTCTGGGAGTTAGTCCAGTGATGTTGAGTTTCGTTACCGTTCGACGTGAATGGTGTTGTGATCCAGTCCTCATGAGAGAGGCCGGAGAGGCACTCAAGCAGCCCAGGAAGAATCCATTTGTGGTTGAGTTTGTGATTCCACCACGCTGAGATTTCTCAGGCTATGCACGCACAGTCATAGGGAGCGCATACCGGCGATTGGTTTAATGTCGAGTGAAAAAACCCAGTCGCTGAACTCCTGAACTTCTTCGCGCGTCTTGAGGGCAAGGAAACCCTGAAAGCGAGTCCATTGGTCGTCATCGACGTGGGGCTTCACACTGTGTCTTAAACCTCTGGACGCAGAATCACCGGGAGAACAAGAATTATTTGGAAACACGTACTCGAGGGCATGCCGACGGCATATCCGCAACACTTTCACCAGGAACTCGTCCACAGTCGGGCGCTTGTAAATGTCCATGCGCTTGATGAAGGACCGAGCCATTCCAATCCACGGTGCCGCCTCCATGTCCCCCGACACAGTAACCAGCCATCTGTCTGGGTCCCATGCCTTGAACGCTAAATGGTTCCCTGTCGCCCCGAAAAATGCTTCGTCAATTTTATCCCATGCGAATTCAAATGCATCTGCGTCTTTTGCGTCCATGTAGATGCGGCCGAAGGTGAAAACTAAGTTGAGCCAAGTGAGCATGTGAGAAGTTAGACAAACGAACGATCAAGACTTACGTCGATTGAGTGGGGCAAAAAGGCGGTCAGCTCGTATTCATTCAACAAGCCAGCTTTCATGCGCTTGAACGTTGCATCCTGATCGAGGCTACGCACATACTGGACGCACTCGAGAAGCACATGCTCGAACGTCGTAATAACAGCGGAAGGTGGACTACGACCGGGGAGAAAATCAAATGAATGCATGTAGCGCTCCCTAGGGTCTTTCTCCTGATCCGCTTTATATATATCAAAGAGACCTGAATCGAAGGGAGATCTCAGTAGAGAACCGGGGCCGAAATAAATTTGTACCTTCCCATCCGGACTTGTCGCCGCCGGGTTCGTGTCGCTTGAGAGCCGAAATAATTGCCTGCTTTGTTGGTGCATGCAGCAGAGAAGGGTGAACCAATCCCGGGGCTCGACCCATGATCTGAATGGTGGATGCAGCTAGGATTGGTATCAGAACTTGAGTTTCCTTCGAAAAAAACAACACACCCTGATCGACTTTGTTCACTGTAGCTATGGAAATTCCAAACGCACGGATTGCCTGCTCGTAGAGTGCCTTCACATGGCCAGGAACCTTGGTGTCGGGCGGAGGTGGATGTGTATGGGGGCGGTTGTGCTTCGGAATTACAATTACCACAGGTACATTTTCCTCGTCCAAAGGAACGAGGAACGTGGTGCCAGCCGCACAAATGAGCTTCAGCATCGAGGCGATGTACGCTTTGCCGTCTTTGGAATGTGAAAAGGCTGGCGCAATATAAGCAACACGAATAATCTTACGGAAAGACTCACGGCATTGAGATTTCCCTTTCCTTCCAGATCCGCTCCCCATAATGCGACTACAAGACTCGAAAGTCGATTCCAGTGCGCCTCCGACGATCGAGTCGCCTCGGAAAAGGTGGATACATAAATCCTCGTCGAGATCCGGAGGAATCTGGATCCCAGAATGGTTCTTCCACGAACTGGAATAGTTGCTACATGCGAAGCAATACTTGTGCCTGCTTGGAAGCTCCTGTATTCAATTAGAAGACAGAAATCAACCACATGAGATCGTACTAGCCTTCACCGCTTTTTTCAGAACCTGATATCCGCCGCAAGCGCCGCCCGAGACATTCTTGGCTGTGCACTTCATTCCCCTCACGGTATTTATGTAGCTGAACTCAATGAGCGTTGTGATGAAAAGTGGAAATGGATTACTCGCCAGATTACTTTATCTTGAATTGCACTGCCCTGATTGAGACGCTGCATAATTTGGGCGTTATTCACGGCGTCCCGTGCATGGGGGTCCAACTCGAAGCGCTCGACATTGATGAGGGAAGGGTCAATAGATTCGCAGTAATGTATACCCTGACAGTTCTGTCGTGACCGTCGGCATTGAACGAAAGTAAAGTTCCCGATGCTCGCGAAAAGCTGGCCATGCACCATGGGGGCTCTACTGCTTGTGCGCTCGCCAGGAGTCCCGTCCCAAGAGTGACAGTCCTGGTAATTGTCATGAACGATCAGAATCGCAGGTAGGAAACTCGAACCTTATCTTGTCCAGGTTATTCATCTCGCTGTCTTCGTTCTTGTAGCTGTCTCGAACGGAAGAGAAATCAACGATATAAGCGGTCGGCACTAGTGGAAAGGGGAACTGCGAAGGAATGCCGTGGACGCGCTCGATTCGAACCACCTTGAAACCCTTCGTTACAGGAAACGGTTCCGGTGGGATATAAACATCGGACGAGACGTCCTGGTCGAGACAGACGGTGTCCGAGCGCACCCACTGCCATGCCTCGCCTGCTGCATCCATCTCTTCGTGAGTCATCAGTCTTGGGTTACTATCTTCGAACTTGAAGTTCTCTTGCGGCTCTTGCGGAGGTGGTAGAAAAGCTGTAGTGCGGCGTCAGAGAGTTGAGCAATTGTACAATGATTCGTACCGGTTGGGTTCAGGGCTACCACATGGGAAGCATTTTGATGGAAGCAGAACATGTCGGACCCAGAAGCGACAGCTGCGGGGTGCAATCAGAAGTGACGCATCTGGCCAAATGACCCGGACTCATACCAGTTTGATCCGAACCAAGCACGGGGAAGGAAACATTATCGGGCGGTAGAAACGATAGGTCGGAGCCAGACCCTGTATCCATCGAGTCGAAAAATGCGGCGAGTGAATGATCCCAGTCCAAATTTGGCTCGGATACATTGTCGCCAAAGAGAGGTAGACCAGAATACAGGGTTGAAATCCCGGAGGCGCTGAGATATTCGAATTCGGAGCTCGGGCGCGAGTGATTTGAGGATTGATGATCATCGTAGGGGTGAAAACTGTAGCCGGATGATGGTGTGGCGGACCGGGGTCGATCGAAATTGACCGTGGGATAGGTATTGAACGTGGTATTGCCGACTGATCCATCCATGCCATACAACGAGTCCGGGCCGAGGCCAACGACAGGAGGGAAATTGCTTCGAAGATGAATCAAATCAGCGGTGTCAATCATTTGGACGTGAATCACGCACCTTTCGCTGACAGGGGGGTCCAGGAGGCGATCCAAGTCTCCTCGTCCACGGATCCATGCTCGGAGGTCATCCAGGTCAACCCAGGAGGTGTCGGAAAATAATTGGGCATTCTTGGTCCTGAAGTTTCCGGTGAACGACTGCAGAACATCAGCTTGCATCAAATGGAAGGTTAAGGGACCTGCCGCATCACAAAACTGCTCCAAAATGGTGTCGGGGAGACACGCTAACAGCGCTGCGAGCTCCGCCATCACGCGAAGTCAAGGCGATGAGAATGTGGGAAGGAAAAAAAGTGTGGGATACCAGATCAACGATAACATCATCCGACGCCAAGCCACACTAGCCGAGTGGTGTGTCGGGTTTCCTGAAATTGTGTCGGGTTTCCTGAAGACTGTGTCGGTTTTCCTGAAGAATGTGTCCCATGCGGCGGAATGTGTCGGTTTTGCTGATTTACGTGCGGGGTTTCTCAGATGTGTCGGGTTTTCTGATTTTTGACAGGTGTGTCGTGGTGTCGGGTTTCCCATATACTCGTTGGAAGGACAGAGTTTTTGGTGTAGCCTCGTATCCATTTCGATGTTGTTTCCGGGGCTTTGTGGGACCAACTGGGTTCCCAGGAGAGTCCAAACTTTGATCTGTAGTAGCAGAAGTGGAAGGTCACACCGCACTCGGGGTTCGGACAGGGGTCTGTGGTCCTATCAGATTAGTGCTAAAAATACCACGGCGGGGTGGCCAGCTCGGAGAATTGGGATCCATTTTTGACTTCACAAGTCAAGGGAAGTATATTAGCACCCTAATGTACAGTTTGGCCCACTTTACAGACCTGTAGATGTGTCGGGACGGGGCAGAACGCGAGTGTAAGTGACAAAGAGAATTAGCCGAGATTAATCAGATCCTTATCGGGCTGTCTCCGGGAGTTCCGAGACCGTTCCGGTCGTTCCGAATTTAGCCGAGCATGGGAAATTGAGATCAAAATTGATAGCGCAATGGTACGGTTATGTCGTTGGTTGTGATCCAGACTCTCATGACAGGGTTCCCAAATTGGGATGTCATGAGAATATGGTCCGAGACTACGCACAATCAAGAAATCTTTCTGTGCTACGTATGCCACTATGACTTCGTACGTATCGGAAAAATTCCAGCTCATCCCCTCCACGCATATGGGAGGCCGCCCTGGCCACACCACCACCGATGCAATTCATCTCCTCACTTCTCGGATCAAGGACGAATTCTGCAAGGGAAACATTGTTACCCTCATCAGCCTCGACATCCGTGCTGCTTTCCCGAACACAGTCCAACCCCGCCTCATCCACAACATGCGTGTTTGCTGGGTCCCCGCGGAACTGGTCGAGTTCTACGCACACGACCTGGGAGGCCAAACCACGCGACTCAAATTTGACGACTTCCTATCTGCACCCTATGTTATCACCAATGGCATTGGCCAAGGCGCACTGTCGTCCGGTACCCTGTTTCAATTTTATAACTCCCCTCTCCTTGATGTAGTCACCGAAAAATCATCCACGGTAGGTGCCTACGACGACGACACATTTCTCCTCGCAGCTGCCCCGACTTTTGAAGAATGCGATGAAATCATGGATCCCATGGCCATGGAGGCCCGATGATGGTCGAGCACTCACAACTCGGACTTCGAAGAATCCAAATTCATTATGACGCGCATGCGAGTGCAAGGCTGCTCCGACGAACAGATCCCCTACGACTGGAACGGTACACAGATTACACATGCTGACCACGTCAAATTCCTAGTCATACTCATCGACGAAAAACTCAACTTCAAGATGCAAGCTGAGTCGGCTGCGACAAAAGGACTGAAGGCCTATTCGTTTGCAACCGCCTCACCCACCCCGCATTCGGACTCCCTCACAAGTATGTCAAACGGCTCTACGAGAGTGTTGTGGTCCCAAAAATGACCTACAGACTCAACACATGGTACACACCCATAACTTCTGAACCAGGCTCCTCGCATCGACACGGGAGCGTAGGATTTGCACGCCGCTTAGGCAAAGTGCACCGCCTCGCAGGCATCCTAATCACGGGAGCCCTATGTTCCACCACGAGTGACCTCCTTGACCTCCACGCTCACAATACCCCCATAGAACTTCGACTTAACCAGATCTGTCACCGCGCCGCAATTCACATCGACACTCTCCCGAGCTCGCACCCGCTTCACCCTGTTACTACTCAGGCTGCCCACTATAAAACCCTACAAAGTTTGTTTAAACAATTTGCGTCTCAACGTAAAACCCTGTTTAAGCAATGATTTATTTAATGGTGTTCATCACCAAGGAGAACATTAGGATAAGGGGTTTAAACCTTGGGATTGAAAAACGGGGTTTAATCAGTGTTTGGATCAAAATGGGATCAAAGAGGATTTAAAGAATGTTCAAACACTGATTAAATACTGTTCAATGGGACAAATGTAAGAATTTGAGGCACACAGGGGAGTTGAACTTCGGACCTCCTGGTTTCTCCGCAAATGGAAGGAGATATCAATAACCAGTACACCATGCAACCGATGTAAAGGGGTGGAGTATTACAGCCTTACTCATGTCTGATTTGAAAACAAGAATGGCTGTTTTAAATCTCAACAAGTGTCGTTGTATTGCTTCCGAACTGTGGACTGAATTCTTTTCAATACCATGTAACCATAGTATGTATCGAAAGAGAGCATGGAAAAGTACTTCCAATACTTCAGTGCCTTTCTGTATGCAACCCCTGTAACAGACAAGGAAATTCAACGACTTGATGCTTGAGTTACTGACTACAGATGAAAGACAAACTGATGTCCCCTTGCAATTTTGGATGCTTTGAATGCATTGAAGGGAATTAGCATGTGAGAGCTTCTGAAGTGACCTTGAACTGCTTAAATATCACGGCTGCTCAAGGTGCGATGGACTTGTACTTTGAAAGAGTAACCTTGCCTGTTTTATGTTCTTCAATGCATTTGTGCACCCATTTGTTAATGGTCCCATAGCTCACTTGGATCTTACTTCACTGCTTATGAATTGTTTACTCAACCGGTGTGTGTTTGAATCCCACCATGGACGTTCCTTTTGCTTCATGTTTTCAACCCGGTTTGAACCAGGATTAAGTAAATCATTGCTTGAACAGGGTTTTACGTTGAGACGCCGATTGTTTAAACAAACTTTGTAGGGTTACTGGCCCACTTCCATGGCATCCACCAACACTGTTCTGCCCTACACAATTTAATGCACGCTTGGCACTTGGTCCCAGCCGACTTCAAAACGATTCAATGATTTCCCATACCACCCACTTGGTCCCCCCCCTTTCACCCATGATATCGCCCCTGACAAAGACGAAGCCTTGGAACATGCCCAGCTCCGTGCTCGCCAACATAATATCTGCTTCTACAGCGATGGTTCCGGACTCGATGGCCGTATCAGCGCTGCCTGCATCACCGATGCACGGGACAACACGTTCTCGCGTCGCCTCCACCTCGGCTCCGACCATGACCACACCGTATTCGAGTCCGAAATTGTGGGCGCCACCCTCGCCCTCTCTACCATTCCCTCCCTCACCCACCTTAAAAATATCTTCCTTGGAATCGACAGCCAGAGCGTAATCCGTGTGTAACAACACCCCAGACAGCAACCCGGCCAATACCTCCTCCTAGAGTTCCTTCACGAACTCGACCGCCTGACACACCGGATCCCCGACATCCAACTCCACCTCTGATGGGTGCCTGGACATGTCGACTTCGAACCCAATGAACATGTAGATAAGGAAGCTAAGTCTGCCGCCAAACACGTCGAGCCCGCTCATCCTTGCATCCCATCCCTATTCCACTCCCCCCTCCCATGCAGCGCTGCCGCGTCGAAGGCGGAATTTCGATTGTGCACAACCTCCCTCTGGACTGCTGCATGGGAACTATCCCCCTGCTACGAAAAATTCAACAGCCTAGACAAGGATTCCACCGTCCACTCTTTCCATAAACCTCTCACTAATCTTTCCTGCTGTAATTCGAGCCTAATCATGCAGATGCGCACCCGGATGATTGGACTCAATGCATGGCTTCATAAAATCTACTGTGCAGACTCCCCCTTATGCCCAACATGCCAATGCCCCGAAGATGTTCCCCATTTCCTCTTCTTCTGCTCCCGCTTCAACCCCCAGCGCGCCCTCCTCCGCACCACGGTTTCTTACTTACCACCAAGAAAGGCATTCATCACACCCTCCGATTCATCCACACCACCAGCCGCCTCCCCGCCTACCACGATATGATACCCCCCGAGCCCAACTCTTAACCCCTCACGCCCTACTTTACTACATATGCTCCCACTTTACTCCCTTTACTTACTCCCCTGCCTCTCCCCCTTCCCCCGATCTCACTACCAGAAACCCTCATATTTAGATGTTACATACAACCGATGCCAACACTAATTCTTTCTATTGCAGACAACCATGGTGCGTACGAGCCTCGCTCCGCTGCCCCGAGCATACAAGCATTGCTCCGCTGCCCCGACCGAGTGTTCAAGCCATACTCCGCTATCCGTGCGTTCAAGGCACGTCTCAGCCTGTAGCTTCCTGCCCTCCCTCCATGCTCCCTTGCACGCCCTGCCCGACACCTCGCACCGTCCATGCCCCAGGTAGCAATCGGTCTGAGCCCCTACCCGGCCACATTGTCCATGTAGTCAGTCCATATAATACCGTGTACCATAGTCACTTGCAGCGACTCCAGCATGCTAATTGATTTCATCATCATCATCAGCTGACTACATAGCACTGTGTAAGATAGAGGGCGTGGAACCCCAGCACCCTTATGTAAGCGGTCGCATGTCACGCTGTCACCCTCAATGAAGAGCGATATAACTGCATGCCCAGAGCACATAGGTCAGATTTTCCTCATAGGAGTGTTAGTTGTGACCTAAGGGAAGGGCTTGTATGATCTGGATTTGCTGAAAAACCTGTGTGAAAAGTTATAAGGACCCATAAAATTTTGCGTGACTTATTTTCTGAGTGTTTCTACATGCTTTTCTACTCAAATGGCGCGTTTTTGGGAAAATTTGCCCTGAAATTTGGCCTGCACAGCCACCACACAGCCACATCGGCACACCTGGCAGCCCACTTTGGCAATGTTGTGGTGAACCTCAAGCATACATGGCAGCTTCGGAACAGTCTCGCATGAGCTCTACAGAGTTTTCGCCTATGTCTGACTCTTGCCACACCTAATATCTACCTCTGGCTGCCCAGTATACTGAATAATAATAATAAATTTCCTTCCCAACCCAGGATTTGGCCTGGGAAATAATTTGTAAGCAGATTACATAAGGTGTCAGGTTCCGCAGTGTGACATGTGACCGCTTACATAAGGGTGCTGGGGTTCCGTGCCCTCTATCTTAAATATGGCTGTGCCAAACAGCATGGGAAAATCATTGGAGGGCTTCAGTTGCCCTTCGAGTTAAGGCCATCGACCTTCTGAAGCCCTTCAGGATCCAGAGAACCCAATTGAAGGGCCTCAGGGTGAACACTGCATGTAGGTCCCAGTTGCCTGAATTTCCAGCTTGGACCCAAGTTCAAGAGTTGTATCACATTACATATGTGTTCTATACATATGTAAATTTGAATTATCACTTGAATTAATCTTGAGTCATTCTGGGAAAGTTCATTCTTTGTTGCCTGGTGACATTTATGGGGAGGCTGAAAATATGGTAAATTTGTAAATCCTCAGAGACGACATGACAGCTGAGCTTTGAGCACTGAGCACTGAGCTTCCAATGGTAGCCAATAGGTTCAAGCAACCTCTGTTTTGTCTTGTTGTATCAATGTTGGCAACATGTTGTGTCTGGCATAGCACTGTCAGCACCCCTATGTAATCAGTCACTTGGCACAGACGACTGACTCTGTGTGACAATTGAGTCTGTGCAGTGGTCACATCTCTGGTGTCTCCAGCACAAATGGCCTCTGCCCAATTCCACCTCCACCACCTGACTGCATAGAAGACCAGCTATGCACAACTGCCTCCATTTTTTTGCACGAACAAGGGGGTCCAAAAATGCGAAAATATGATATCACCTACAATTTTTTTTTTTCAGACCCCTTGACAGACCCCCCCCCCTCATGTGGGATCACGTGTTTGGTCTGGCAAAGCCTGCTTCCCCCCCCAAAAATAGCTGCCTGTGGTGCCCTGAGATGTAAATGACCCTGTAAACCATCTAAATAACAGTCAAATGAGTGAGTTCCCCTTTGCTCTGTCCCAGGAGTGCCCCAGTGTCAGGAGCCCCAGTTTTTATATTTATGTCTGATAATCACCCAAGGCACCTAGGAACTACAAAATCCCATAAAAATAATCCATTCATCAAGAGCTTGTGTTTTCTTTACATTCCATGCCATATGAGAGCTTTGAGCTCACCAGAACCGAAAGTATGAATGATACTTTGCACATGTTATTTGTTCAGCATCTGCCAAAAATATTGGTCGACCAGCACTCTGAGGACTCATATTGTGCCAATAGGTGCACATATGCCCCATAACCTGTTGGTAACCCTCAAATTGACCTCAAGTATCCTCCTAGATGTACCAGTCCACTGCAGGATCCCACAGGAAGCCGCCGACAAATAGTGATGTGCTGGCTTGGTTTGGCATGCAAACCATGGCTTAGGCCTGGCTTCATCTGGCTTATGCACTGGTTGAACATTTCAAAATTTTCACCTTCTTTGTAAGTGAAAAATGTCGTTTATTTTTCACACATTTTTCACTGAAAAAGCAGGTGAAAATTTCAAAACATTTTCATCACTTTCTTATTTTATTTCAAATTTTTCACCTTGAATCGAGAAAGTGCTGAAAAAGTTTTAAAGTTTTCACCTTCTTTTTCAGTGAAAAATGTCTGAAAAATAAACAACATTTTTCACTGAAAAAGAAGGTGAAAAAATTGAAATGCTCAACCAGTGATGCCTCAGAAATCCCAAGCCAGGGATCCTGGCCTGGTTTGGCTTGAGCCATGGCTTACACCAAAACATACACAACTGCTCCATACCTCCTATAGGTTATCTGTGAGTTGTCCTTTCTCAGTTGAGTGTTTGCACTTACTCAACAGTGTGAATTTCAGAGCCATAATGGCACACTTTGAGCTTTTTGTGAAAAAGTAGGTATTGATTGGTGTCTCGACAATGTACAGTTGAACTTGTCTTAACCCATACCCCCTGGTGGACAGGTCAAAGTATGGGTTATCATGGTCTATGGGTTTCGACAGGTTGAAAAAAAAATGCTCTAAAAATCAAATAAATTCAAAAAACAAAAAATATTCCTAGCTAACTTTAGCACTGAAATAATCTGTAATGGAAGTCGAAAAAAGTTCATGGGAGCGCTCCAATTTCGTCATCCAAGCTTTGGCATTGTTGCGATACAAAAAGCCGAGTTCGGAGCTGTATTTCTTGTTGAATGCACGTGGACGTTCGGCTTTACCGATAATGAATGGCGGTAACTTTTCAGAACCATCGGCATTGGTTGTCAGTGCGTACATGATTCGTTTCTTGACGCCTTTGACACCTGACATCTGTTGGTCCATGAGACTGCAATCAGGAGGCATACTGCATGAAAAAAATCAGTGGCATATCGTTGGAGAGAAAGAATTCTTACACCCAGAAAAGACCTGTCTCGTCCATGTTAAAAATGTCGCGCAGTTCATAGCCTTCATGAAAGATGAGCTCTTGGATGTGCTTCCTGTCAGCTTCGATATCAGCAGCATCGGCGGAATCCGCCTCACCATAACACTTGAACTCCTTCAATCCACAATGCTGTTTGAGCGCATCCAGCCAGCCTGAACTCAGTGCAAGTCTCTCGTCCACGGGGATGCCGGCCAGATCAAAGTATGTCCATTTCTCACGAATGATCTCCCTGCAGAGATGAACACAATCACACATCGCCTTGGCAATCCAAAGTTCCAGCATGTCGTCCACCTCTGGGTGTTCGACCTGCTTCACACGCTTTGCCTCTCTGGAACTGCCATGTTGTTGTGCCTCTTCCCACTGATCCCACCACTTCTTCTCATTCTTTAACCAGTCGGAAAGCAGGGGCTGCTTGATGTGTAAGTTGGGGTAAAGGTGGTCAAAGTGATCTGCTGTCTTCTTTTGACTCGGCTTCGCCTGCTTGTGATGCCAATCCAAGATCTGGATGTGCTGAGCTAATGTCGTGTTCTCCTTTTTGGTGAAGACCGGTGCAGGCAGAGCCTTTGCTCCCCTCTCAGGTTTTTTACGCTCCTCCAGCCCTACCAGGAGAGTCAGTGTCAATTCCAAAATGAGCCGGCCAATGGACACACTTTTCCTCTTGCCCAACATGGTTGCAGCAACCTTCTGTACCACTTCACCAGTGAGTCCTTTCAAGGTTTCAACGACTCGAATTTCTGCAGAATCCAGGTGCAAGAGCCCGTGCTCGTAATCAAATGCATTCTCGTGCTTGCTGTTCCAGAAGGGTGTCTCAACATTTTTTTTACATTCTCCTTGAGGTTGGAAAGACCTTTTTTGAGACTGGCCGGCAAGGCAAAAGGCTCGTGGCAAGCAACGAACAATACACAATAATAAATACAAGATAGGGGTGATTTATGGGTTTTGCACCCGGAAACTGTATGGATTCTGGAGTACAGTGTTGTACCATCACTTGGGACAGTGAATTTTATTTGATCTCAGTTTCAAATCTTGCATGATTTTCATCAAAACTGAGCCACCCAAAACCATCTTTAGGGTCCAATCTATAGATCTACCAAACCAGAGGGTGATTGAGTACGAAATCATTGAGATTGAGGCTTATCTGTCCTGAATTGCCTTATCGATCAAAATCACCACTTGGGATGCACAGCCACAAGTCGCTTTTTCTACCGTATTTTCCTTGAAATTATATTAGTCTCAGTTGAAAAATTCATCCTAGAGGACTATGAAATACTTTGGCTTGCACTTGTGACCCATACCACTTGTGCAGAGGGGAGAAATGAGGTCGACATTTGGCTAGGTCACGCATGTCACACACCCTAAGTTTCATTTGTTCAGACCATTTGGGCTTCCTCAGACCTGCTGGAACAAATTCTAACATTGTGAAATGTTTGTAACCCTCTGAATTCATGACCAAAGGTCTTTGGATGGTGATTTGAGTTGGTTCATGTAAGATATGGGCCAGATGTGTTACAAAATTTGAAGATCAGGCATTTTCTGGATTGATGTCTCTCAGGCGGCAGATCTAGTCTCTCAATTACCCCACACCTTGGCAGAGCTATAGACCATATGTCTGTAATGATGCCTACAAAATTTTGGGGCAAACCAGGTCCACATTGTGGCACAATACTGATTTGTCCCAAGTGGTGATACCATCCCAAATGATGGTACAACACTGTATAAGAGATTTATGGGTTTTAATTGAGAACCACCTAGGTGGATACCAAAAATGTATGGTATTTAGCAGATTATGGGTTATGAGGGGTATGGGTTAAGACAAGTTTGACTGTATCATCAGAATAATTCATGAATCAGTAAGTGGAATATCAGATACAGACAAATATTCACTCAAAAGTTTTTTTTACCAAAAAAATAATGCTCTGAACACAGGCTAGACCTCCTGTATTCAAGCCCTGGCTTGACACCCTGGCTTGGCTGGGAAATTGTGAAGTCAGAAGCCTAAGCCAGCCCTGTGGCCTGGCCTGGCTTGACAAAGCCATGGCTTGGCCGGCCTGGCTTCTGGCTTGAAGCCTGAGCCAGCACATCACGACCAACAAATGACATACAATTGTTTTTAGGCCTCCAGCCAGACCCCCCCCCCCCCCCCCCCCCCCCCCCCCCCCCCCCTAGCCAAATGTCAGCTATTCTTATCGTTGAACCCCCTTGTGCATGAATCTGCACACTTGCTACTCCACTCGCTGCATGCCTGCCTCACATCAGCATCACCTGCAAGCCACTCTGCCACCTTATATGCCGACTCAGAAATCTGCAGGTGCAGGTGCTAATGGGTCGATCTCTTAGCTCTTCCTTACCCATGTCTCTGCTGTGTTGCATTCCTGAGCGCTTGCACCCAAACAAACACTGACCAGAACACATAGTTGGAATATGCACACCTCATGTGAGCAAGCCTGTGCAGTGCCTGGCAGGGGTTGGGTGTGGGCGGTGTCTGCAAAGCAATTCAATGAGGTGGCAGTGAGCGTGATGTGGGTGGTGCATGGTCGGCTGTGTGGTCTGCATGCAGTCTCGGCCTCATGGTTTCTCCCGAGTCAGGTACATCCCGGTTATTGCCATGGTGGAACACCTGGGACACGTTACATTACAAGTTACTCAGCAGGCAGTGAGGCCAATGCTGGGCTACGGCAAAGCACCGTCACAGCAGCATGCATGCCCTGCACAGAGCCCAAGGGTGCTACCTGCCTTGTTGCATCTCTGCCCCCACGTGGTGCAGAGGGATGTGCAGGCATCAAGCAAGGCACAGGTTCATGCTTTGCAAGCCAAATGTGGGCAGCATGCCATGTCTGTGGTGTGAGTTCGGAGTTGGTGCTTATCACCCTCAGTGGGCATGGCTGGTGTGCAGATCAGTGTGGACTTGGTGTCAGTGTTGGCCACAGCCTGCCTGCGTCTGAATGCTTCCCTGCAGCAATCCCCACCGGTTACCAAGCACCACGGCCAACTCTATCAGCTACCCCCCTGACCGGCACTCGTGTTTCTAGAGGAGGAAGCCGCCCCACCATGTACTGAAGAAGAGAAGGGTGGTCCAGGGGTGGTCCGAGTGGTGTCCAGGTCGTACCGGCAGAGCCACTGAGCCGTAAATGATCGCCTCCCTCTTGATGGTCAAGAGAAAGACTCTAAGAATAGAATAATCAGTGAAATAGAAATAATAAGATACTTAGCTCAAAGTAGGCTCAAATCTCAGTGCATGGGATGTGAGACGCGAGTGAAACAATGGGATTGTCGTGCTAAGAGGGAGAGAAGGAAGGTGATTATGTAATGACCAGGACAGCTGCTCATGTACTCTTGTGACACTGGAGCCTGCAAGTGATGGGAAACTGAATAAATGTATGTAAAATGTCCATGGTAAATCCTTCGGCTAAACAAGTCCTTCAGCACAATGCAATCCAGGAGATGTGCAAAGACGTATAGGGAGATATGCTGCCCCACTCAACACCAATTGTGGGTGGCCAGTCGACGTCGAGATCAATCCCCAGCGCATCTGAGAAGGCAACGGCGTCGGGAAGTGAAGTTGTGTCCAGATTGATGCAAATAGAGACTGTCAATGGGTCCAGAGTAGTGGAATGCAAAGGGAGAAGCTAAATAAAATGTGAGTAAAACATAACCAGACCATGTTTCAAAGGCTCCAAAAAGTTGTTGAGTGAGCTTACAGCTGTTTCCGAAAACCTTGACACTGGTGCTTTTTTTTTGCGTGGGTTGACTTTTGATGGAGTGCTAAGAATTTCCGGTTTGGGTTCGGATCAGCTACCATTTTGGGATGGGCCCAGCCTAGCCCTTCCTCTCAAAATCGTAGGATTTGCCCACATAAAGTCAGAGACAGGTGGAAAGGTACTGTAATTACTCCATGGCACTCACAATTGGGTATCCCTAGCCAAAAAGCCTTCATTTGGTGTCAACATGAATATCTGCAAGAAACCGAAACACTGGCGGTCTGGGCTTGGCGATACCAAAACCGGTAATCCTTAGCATTCCATCAAAATTTGGTGTGCGCAAAAATCTTTCACCAGTGTCAAGGTTTTCAGAAACAGCTGTAAGCACAGCGAATGCAGTGTGAGAAATGACGAGGAGGGAACGTGCAGGGAAAATGATCAGCATGGTGTTACTGCGTTCGGTCAGCATGTGCAACCAGACCGAGACCCGAAGGCGACGAGCGCGGCGAGTCGTACTTCCACAGCATGCCTGCATGAGGAACTCCAGAGCCGCTGGTGTTCGCTGTTTGGATGCACACAAGAGCAGGTGATGCAAAGCAGCATGTCTGCAGTGTTACACGAGATGGGATCACTTCATGTTAGCAGTAATACTGAGAGTGAGTGAATATAAGAAGAGTATTAATTCTTGGATGGCCCAAAAACTCGGCCTTATATACTACAGAGAATAATGTACTAGAATATTCTACATACTACCAGTGAGTTAAAGTCCTTTCTACTTTAGTCAGCTTTTACTCAGCGGTCCTCGGGATAACCGGAGTTGCTGAGTAAGCCCGACTCACAACACTTCACCTGTGCTTTGACTGTCCCATATCACTTAATGTGTGCATGGTGGTGTGCACACACATCCTGAATATCATAGTTGGTGCCATTACATGTGATGTAGGCAGCCGGGATGTGTACACCTGGGGTGGACCAGGCCTAGGCAGCGGTTTGAACCTGGGCCATGCTCAATGGTGCTTGCAAGGCTCTGACTGTCTGCAGATTTCACTCCTCGTGCACAGCACTCTGTGCAAATGGCATGGGCAAGTCGGTGACTTGTGCATGAGAATGCTGCACTCATCTCATCTCACAACAAGGACCCAGAAAAATGGGCCATGTTTCAGGGTGACGGATTCCTGTTCCAAGCTTTGATTTGAGGCCCTGAGGACCTACGACTGAAGGACTCGTATTGCCATGGACAGCAATGGCCTCAAAACCAAGTCAGGGAAGTCACACGAGTCTGGAGGGACATATCGTGGTGCAACATCAGAAAGCAGTAGCGGAGTATCCTGATCCACTGGCATGAATTCCAGGTAGAGCACTTTGAGTCCGATAGCAGCACTATCGTATGGCATGATACTGCACCTGGATGTGGCAAGACATTCTCATGGCAAAAAATGAGAATGTCCGAGGTCTCTGCTGAACGAGGACTGTGTTAGGAAATGAGAGATGTTTGCAAGGCCCATGCTAGCGAATGGTTTGTGCAGGATTATAAAACTTGTGTAGGGGGGAATCGATCTGTACTATGTAGCACTTAGATTTGGGATGGATGGCATAAAGACAGAAAAGGATTCCCAAGGTTAATTTTCATTAGATAAAGGCCAAGACACAAGCAAAGTGGTATGAGAATTTCAAAGGAAATGCATTCAAGCAGAAGCAGAGAACAAAGAGTTTGCAAAGAGTGTGAACAGGCTTGCACATGTTGTGTCAACTCTGTATTGGGTCTGGTAAATTGGGTGCAGTGGGTGCGCACCAGCGCGGAATCTGTGCGCCACGATGTGCCGTGACGCGCATCAGTGCAGCAACTGGCACGCAGGCTCTAACTTCTGTTAAAACCTCCTGAACTCCATGATTTCGACTTCAGAGGTTCAAATACATCTGTTGGCATCCATTAGGGCAAAAAACCCTTGTGCGAAAATTTGAACACTTAGACCTTGCTTTGACCTGAACACGGCTTGAACTGGGGCTTTTTGAGCTCAAGAATGGTACTTGCACCCAGAAAACATTCTTAGGCCATGAAAGAACTCTAATAACCCATGACCACATAGTATGTTTGGGGTTCTCCACCTAACTGCAAGTGCTATGACCTTGGTGTTATATACTGAGCCGAAGGAAGGTCAAGATGAAAGACTCCGGAACCGGAGGATCGGAACTTCCGGAAAGTATATGGGGAGATAACACAAGCACCACAGGACAGTAGGATGTGCGTACTACCGAGGCCGGTGAAGGAAGGAGGACCGGGGAATTAACCGGAGGACGACTCAGTGCAAAGCAGAGAGCAAAGCAACGTTAATTATCAAACTGAAGTACATGGCATATGTTAAGGGTTTATATAGCTAAGTCCTAATTGTATTCCTAAAAAGGTGCGAGTCAGGTGACCTGTCGGACATAACAATAATACGAGTCCCAAAGAGGATGGAGAAGTGATGTCGGAGAAATTGACAATAAGAAGATGGATTATAAAGACGGATAAACGGGAAACACTCAGTAATCCTTCATTGCATAAAAACTCGATGATCCACAATGAGTCCGAGGATATTCCGTCCGGTTCCGGGTTCCGGTACCGGACATGACCGGAAAGTCAAGGACCAAGAAAGCATGGATATAACAGTATCCCCCTCTTGCATTCCTTGCCCTCAAGGAACAGAGATGGAATTGCGGTGTCCAATGAATAATGGTTCTGGAAATGGCCGGAATGAAGTCTTCCAAAACCGGAAAGATTCTAGAAGGTCACATGCTGTTGATATTGCACAACCGCAGTCGTGGCATGACCCATAACTTCTCTCTTCCACACCACCACCACCTCATACACAAAATGCCCCCCTACGCACCCGGATATAACCCCAACGACGGCGGCCACAACAACAAAGGCTCCGACGGCAACCAGAAGGGAAAACGATGAGCAACGTCTGGCGAGCTCGAAAACGACCGGCGCGAGCAGAAGCGCCAGAGGAGGGAACAGCGGGCACAGGAGCGCCTGGAGCACCTCCAGATCGAATTGGAGGAGGCCGCGGCGGCCCGGGCGGATATGGAGTTGAGGGAGGCTCGGATCCGGCAGGAGTTGGAGGGTATGGACCAGGAGGATGACGACACTGACAGTGCCCGGGAGAGGGACCCGGGACAAGGTTCGCAACAGTGACCGGACAAAACCGGATACTAATTTTTTTCCAGAGTGTGACCAATGCAAGAAGGTCGCAGAAGTCTGCGTTGTCGAGGGTGGATCCCATGCGACCACCTTGGCCTGCAACCGCTGCAAGGCCAAAAAAGTCAAGTGTTCTCTCGTCGGACCCTCCAAGCGGGTCAACCAGCGCGAACTGGCAAAGACGCAGGGGAAGAAGACAACCGGAGCAAGTTCCGGTAAGGCCACCACCCGCCACCCCCGTCCTAGGTATATTGAATCGTCTCTGGAACCGGATGTCAGTCCCAGAACAACCACAGAGACGGGTCCCAGGACCCGTATCAACAACATGTGGGTTCGGATGGACAAACTCGAGCGTCGTCAGGATGCAGTCGAGGCGTCCCGGAAGAAGAACCGAGGCCGTCATAACCGGGTGAACCTGGTTTTGACTGGCCTGGTGAAGTGGCTGTCCCGGGATTACTTCCCGGATGGCGTTCCGGGATGGATGGTCGACATCATCCAGGGATTGGAGGATGACGGGGAGTCGGTGGAGGATGAGGAAGAGAAGGAGGAAGACGAAGGGCAACCGGAACCAGAGCCAGAAGCCAAGGTCGAGGAAGAAGAAGTGAGAATTCGGTCCAGTCCAGAGTGGCCAGAAGGGTTCCAGATGGACGAGGAAGAAGAAATGAGGGTAGTTGAAGAGGAAGGAAACGAGTCCTTGCCCCCGATCCAGGTGGAGGATCAACCAGAGGAGTCGGAGGATGAATAGACATTTGTACTATAAAAATTTCTTCTGAAAATTTTCCTTTCTTGATTTTCTTGAATGATAAGAGAATCCGGAGTCGACTGGAATAACCGGAAATACCGGGAGAGTAAGAAGAGGAGGATTTCAATGGTTTGGTCCAGGCTTGTTAGGAAAACGACGATGAAAATTGTCGATATGTTCATCGGCATCAACGTCATGCGCACTAACCCAGCTAAACTGTTCATCGGTGTTCTCGTAGCCCTGCCATTCAACCAAGTACCGGAGCTGGGTCCGGGGCAACCGGAAACGGCAATCAATCTTTGAGTCAATGATTTGTTTGATCTCATAGTGTTCTTCACCGTCAATGATTTCTACCGGAGCCGGAGGTGGTTCCTCACGACCGGGAAATGGATTCGGAAAATGGGGCTGGAGTTGAGATATATGGAAGACCGGATGGACTTGTGAAAGGCTTTTTGGGAGACGGTTTGATATGGACTGCAGTTCTACTAGATGCAGGGTAGTATTTGCAAGTAGAGTAGTGTTCGTCCTCTAGAGGGAATAGAGTTTACAGCTTTCAGTTGTGATGGAGGTCTTCGGTTTTTGTGTTTTGATAATATTCCCTGTGTGGTTTAAAGTTTAGTTGGTTAGTGTAATAGTTATGATCTGTCTGATGGGGGGTCCGGATTCTCCAATAATATTTGTTTTCACACTACTGGTACACGGCGGAAGCGTCTCCACTCGCGTAGGAAGCACTAGGTCGCCCCTTTTTCTAGACCTGTATCCTTCACCGGATATGTTGATACAAATCTGGGGCCTTCTTGGAGAATAGACGGCGAATTCTGTTCTACAGGCGGAGCTGTTAAAAAGCCTTCGTCGCGATGCGGGTTCGCTTTGTAAGCCTCCAAGGATGTGTAGTTTCTAAGGGTTTCTTTATGGAATGGACACTGTCCGCTTTAGAAAGCAAACGGAAAAATGATGTCCGCAGGTCTCCGATCACGCTCCACGGTACCGCGAATGATTAAACGGAGAAGGCAGATGCTTCAACAGACTATGTGAAGGATGTGGATGGCTCCTCGGAGAGTCCGCACACTTCGAAATGCTATATTGTTGGCAGGGTTCGAAATGGAGAATGGATCTGGGTAATTGATTTGTTTTCACGCAGTCGTTCAAGGTCAGATTGGATCTGTACCAAGAACTGGCGCTGTACCGGGGCTCTTTTGGAGCTTCATGGTATAAAATCTGTTTAGTGGACAGTGCCTCTCAGGACCTGGAGAGGACTGATGAGTTTTTGTGAAGGGCCTAAAGGACGACGCTTCCGGGGATTATTCTTGTTCAGAATGGAGGATGAGTAAAGAAGAGAGCCCCTGGTGACCAGTGAACTCTTTAGATTGGCAGGTATCCTACTTTTTCGCTCTAGTCTAGGACAGTAGCATAGAGCAGGGGAGTTCGGAGATGCTTTCTCCAGATACAGTGAGTGGTATTTATACTGTTTCTAAAGTCCATGTGATTTTCCCTCAGACTCTGGGGCCGGCAGACGATGCAAACTAGGTTGTAGACGATCACAGAGTGTGGCGGAATGATCCTGGAGCCAGTGGACGGTGTAAATGCTCATCGGACATGGTCGTAGTCAGACTCTGGGGCCGGCGGACGATGCAAACTAGGTTGTAGACGATTGCAGAGTGTGGCGGAATGATCCTGGAGCCAGCGGATGGTGTAATTGCTCATCGGACACGGTCGTAGTCAGACTCTGGGGCTGGCGGACGATGCAAACTAGGTTGTAGATGATCGCAGAGTGTGGCAGAATGATCCTGGTCACTGGTCGGACTACACCACAACGGTGGGCAAACATAGTGCAGCCTCACAACGGATGGTATAGGAAGCCACACTGGGTTTACCAATGACTTCGTAAGGCCCAAGGTGAGTTTCCGAGAATTTCGGAGTGGGTCTTTTCATCCGGATATACTTTGTCGTAATAAATGAAGGGTCGCCGATCTGTAACCGGGGATCCGGAATACGTTTCCGGTCAGCAGTTTCTTTATATCGCTGCTGAGCAAAAGTGATTTGCTCCCGGAGATACTGATGAAGGTCCTGGAGATCGACAACGTAGTCTTTGGCATACATGTTCACGACATCGCGTTCTGGGTGGATATTGATAGCCGGATTATAGCCTTTATTCGCAAAGAACGGAGATATTCCGGTAGAAGCATTCGGAGAATTGTTCAAAGCGAATTCAGCTAGAGGAAGTAGTTCGTGCCAGTCGTCCTGCTGGTACGAGGTATACATCCGGATGTATTGTTCCACAGTCTGGTTCATGTGTTCCGTTTGTCCGTCCGCTTCCGGATGATAACCGGAAGTATAGTGCAGCTCCATAGAGAGGAGTTTGCCCAAGGAGCGGAAAAAGGATGAAACAAATTCGGAGCCCCGGTCACAAGTGACATGGGAAGGGACACCGTGCTTCGAGAAGACGTGAATAAGGAAAAGCTGGGCAAGTTACGGAGAGTCGATATGAGTGTCACAAGCCACGAGAATAACCTGCTTAGAGGCACGGTCAACTATGACAAGAATAGTGTTGTACTCGCCAGAAACCGGTAATTGATCGATGAAGTCAATAGAAATGGAATCCCATGGCCTGATGGGAACCAGAAGAGGCTTAAGCAATCCGTAAGGATGGTGCCTAGGCTTTTTGTTGCGCTGGCAAATAATGCAAGATCGACAATAGTCCCGGACGAAGTTCCGGCATTCCGGCCAGGTATATTCTCGGCGGATGAGAGCTAGAGTGCGATTCTGACCCAAGTGACCGGAGAGAACATGGTCATGCAAGTACTGTAGAACACGTAGTCGCAACTCCAGAGAGGTTCCGGAGACCAGAGGCACATAAATGCGCTCATCGAGCCGGAGAAGACCGGAAGGATCAAGAGTCCAGCGGGAAGGGTTACTGGAGTTCGCAGCATTAATACCGGAAACAGCGGCAGGATCATCGTTGAGATGGTTGTGGATATCTGAGTAAAGCTTCTCAAGATCCATAACAACGGTAGCTCGAAGAACAATTTCCTCGAGGAAGGTAGCGCGGAGAGATGCAGAGAGTTGATCTTGGGTAAAAATTGGGCGAAGGTTTTGCGGATTAAGCTGGCCATAAGCCCTATCCCCCTCTTTAGGGTAGACATCCCATCGTCTAGTCAATGCGTCCGGTTTTCCTCCGAGCTTTCCGGGCCGGAACCAGATTACCATGTTGAAATGGCAAAGGTACTCGGACCACCGGACTTGGTGGCGAGTAAGAATCTTCATCGTCGCAAAGTACTCCAAGTTCTTGTGGTCCGTGACAACATCGACCAGAAAGGTTGATCCCTCGAGATAATGTCGCCAAATGGTGAAGGCTTCGAAAATAGCGAGGAGTTCCTTGTCGTGTGTGTCGTAGTTGAGCTCTGCTGGATCAAGAGTCCGTGACCGGAACGCAACTGGGTGGATATCACCATCGTCTCCTTGAATTGAGAGAATGGCTGCGATCGCATAATCAGAGGCATCAGATTCGATGGTTACTTGACGACCTGGAATCCAATGGTGCAAGACCGGAGCCTCCGTATAGGCGTGTTTTAGTGTGTCGAAGGATAATTGACAATCTTCTGACCAATTCCATCGGACATTCGACCGGGTGAGCCGGGTGAGCAGAATCGTGATGGAAGAATAATTCAATATAAAACACCAATAGAAATTGCAAAAACCAAGGAAGGATTGAATATCCTTGACTTTGCGGGGAGTAGGCCAATCCATGATAGCTGAGACCTTCTCCGGAGACATCCGGAGACAGGATGAATCCGAGATACTCACAAGTAGTTATGCTGAACTCGCATTTTGGAAGTTTGCAATAGAGTCCGGTGTTCCGCAGATGTTGTAAAACTTCCCGGACGTGACTAGTATGTTGGGAAGGGTCGTCGGAATAGATGAGGATATCATCCAAGTAGACGACGACGTAAATGTCCAGCAGATCAGCGAAAATAGTGTTCAAAAATCGCTGGAAAGCTGCTGGAGCATTTGTAAGTCCTTCCGGAACAACCCAGAAGTCGTACGAGCCATAGCGAGTACAGAAAGCTGTTTTGGGCTCATCGCCCGGATCAATCCGGAGAAGATGATAGGCGTGCTGGAGATCGAGTTTGGTGTAAATTCGTGCTTTTCCGGGAGCATCAAGGAGGTCGGTGATAAGTGGAAGTGGATATGTATCCTTCTTCGTGATCCGATTTAGACCTTGGTAATCGACACAGAGCCGGAGAGAACCGTCCTTCTTTTTAGCGAAGAGGATTGGAGCCCCAGGACTAGACCGAGACGGATATATGAATCCGGCCTTCAGGTTGTTGTCAATGAACTCCCGAAGAGCAACTAACTCGTTCTGGGAGAGAGAGTAGACGTGACCGACCGGAGGAACTTTGCCTTCCTGGGTTTCAATTTTAAGGTCATATTCTCGATGAGGAGGAAGATTGTACGCATCCTTCTCCGAGAATATGTCAGCGAAGTCGTGGTATTCTGGAGGAAGACCGGAAAGGTCCGGAACGTCAGCTGAAGCAGAACGAGCCTGGGCATCCTCTGTAGGACAAGCACGCAAGGTATACTGAACAGTATCCTTGTCTCGAATAAGCCGCAGCAGATACCAGTGACACAAGGGGAACAGAAGTGAATGGACGAGGCTTAGGAGCCTCCGGAAGAGGTGGAGATGCCTCGGAAGTGTCCATAGAAGGACCGGAATCTGGCGAAGACGTTGGAGTCGGTGTAGGTTTCTCGTCCAGAATGACCGGAATCGGAGATTCCTTGTCCGTAATCGGAACTATCGGAGCTGGAACAGACTTACCTGTCTGTGATGTCGACGATGAATCACCGAATTGACCAGAATAGAATGATATAGTAGCGTCAGACCAGTTAATCAACGGATTAAAGCGGTTGAGCCAATTGTATCCCAGAACCAAGTCACAAGGTGAATCAAGATGGGTAACGAAGAATTCCATAGGATGGAAGTCGCCAGATGGGAATCGGAATAGCAGTCGGAGCTGCCGATTAATGATTGTTGAAGAGCCGTCGAGATACCGGAGTCTAACCGGAGCAACCGGATACGGTGAAAACCCATTTTTTTCGCATTCTTTCAATGATATAAAACAATGAGAAGAACCAGAATCAATAAGAGTTCGCAAGCGGATTTTGAATCCCGACGCAATTCGTGACAGTATGGAAAGAGATATGGTTGCATATTCTTCCAGACCGGAATGGGTATAGTCCGACCGGAATGTAGAGAGGTGAAGTTCGACGTAAAGGGCATTAGGGGAAAGAGTGGAAGCGTTGAGGCAAACCTCAGGAAGCACCCCGGAGTCAACGCAACTCGGACCAGATGCTGAGGTATCCGAGCTACTGATTATTTTTTTGACTCGGAGGTTTCGGCGGTTGTAGCAGGCTTTTCAGCCGTCGCAGATACCGCCTTGGCCTGAGCGTATTCCGGACGGTTCCGACACTCCGAAGCTGAATGACCGGCACCTCCGCAGAACATGCAGAGATTGAGGAGAGATCGGTGTTCTCTTTCGTCCTTGGTGAGTCTCCTGTGCTTATCGAGTTTGTCGGCATATGGCTTTGGGCCGGTCTACCAGAAGTGGCCTTCGTCGTAGATGATGATGAAGTAGGATTTCCAGACTGCCTTCCGAAGGGTTTCTGACCGGAAGGGAAATTAGATGGTTTAGACGACGAGTTGACGCTCTTTTGATCCTTTGACTGATGACTGGAATTTCTGGAGCTTCCAGGATTTCCGGAACCAGTACCACTACTGCTAATCTTCTCATGCTCCCGCTCTCGCTGTTTCTCCAACTCGTGTTTCCAATAGTGAGCATCAATCCGGCGGGCAATATCTTTGACCCCAAGTAAGGTGTTGACATAGTTGTGATGAATCATTTCATCCTTGAGCCGGCGAGGAGGACCCTCGTAGAATTGATGTCGCAGGGCATTGTCGCCCCATTGAGTAAGGACTGCGAGACGATCGAAACCGATGATATAAGTGGCAATCCGGTCTCCGGATTTCATCTGGCAAGACCGGATGAGATCTTCAGCATCTCCCACCGGATCTTGTGGACCAAAATTCTCCTGGAGTTCCTGAACAAAGTGTGGAAAATTTCCGTCCCAAGCCGGAACGGAACCGGAGTCGTAAAGATTTGGTTCGAACCACTGCTGAGCAGTACCCCGGAGATATGACATGATATAGAAGATCTTGTCATCATCCGAAATAAAATCCTGGTGACGTTCTGCAAAATGCAGGTAACACTGAGTGAGAAAAGACTGGAGTTTCGCGGAGTCGGAGCCATCAAAAGTATCTGGGTTGCGGAGATTCGAGCGAGTAGAACGAGGTGCAGCCGAGGAAGGTGTGACATAGGACTGAATTGCATCCCAGAACGTACGGATAGTGCTGACAAGCAACTGTTCCGCAGACTCGGGATCTGGGGGAGGAGGTCCCGCCAGACCGGGTCCAGGTCCGGGTCTGGGTGGAGGACCGCCAGGACCACCAGGACCACCCCCACCTCCACCACCTCCACCTCCTCCTCCAGGATGACCACCGCCTCCACCATCTCCGGGAAGATCACCTCCATTATCATCATCGGGATCAGGAGGGTCTCCGTGCTCCGAACCGGAGGGTGTATGATCGCTACTGCCATCGCCAGGTTCCTCGGTCTGAGGAACTGGAGGTAGTCCGGTAGAACCGGATTCCTCTACATCCTCAGCAATAGAGGATAAGGAATCGGTGAAGTGCTCTGCTGGATGACTCGAGCACGACCCGGATATGGAGATCGTGGAAAAACAGTAGGATTATCTGGAGTGTGAGGACTTTGAACGAGTCCCAGAACATTTACCGGAAAGATTGTCGGAGCGGAGAGGGAAACCAGAGCTGTAGTTGCAGCTGTCCGGCGTGTGCGAATAGCGACGTTAGGAGGAAGAGCAATTGGGCCAGAGGGAATAGTCGACATGGAATGAGAGGGTGAAGACAAAGGAACAATCTGCAAGTAGAGACGAGATTTGCGATGATTCTCAGAAATATTGAGTGCCGCAGGATTAGAGGGAAGGTGTGACATAACCAGCCAGGATAGGTGAGTTTGATAATACTGTTATATACCGAGCTGAAGGAAGGTCAAGATGAAAGACTCCGGAACCGGAACCGGGAACCGGAGGATCGGAACTTCCGGAAAGTATATGGGGAGATAACGCAAGCACCACAGGACAGTAGGATGTGCATACTACCGAGGCCGGTGAAGGAAGGAGGACCGGGAATTAACCGGAGGACGACTCTGTGCAAAGCGGAGAGCAAAGCAACGTTAATTATCAAACTGAAGTACATGGCATATGTTAAGGGTTTATATAGCTAAGTCCTAATTGTATTCCTAAAAAGGTGCGAGTCAGGTGACCTGTCGGACATAACAATAATACGAGTCCCAAAGAGGATGGAGAAGTGATGTCGGAGAAATTGACAATAAGAAGATGGATTATAAAGACAGATAAACGGGAAACACTCAGTAATCCTTCATTGCATAAAAACTCGATGATCCACAATGAGTCCGAGGATATTCCGTCCGGTTCCGGTACCGGACATGACCGGAAAGTCATGGACCAAGAAAGCATGGATATAACACTTGAGCAAATTGGCACGGTGCCACACCGAATTACCCGCTTATGTAATCGGCGCAGCAGGCGGCGTGCCATGTCTAACTCCTTCCACAAATGCTGGATGTCACTATTTTCACCTGCAGACATTCAATTTCACCTGTTGGCATGTATTGGCGGCAAAAAATGTACTATGAAGTTTTCATCATTCCAGCCCATGTGCCATGTGGCACCTTGAACCAACACTGGACTTTGACTTGTACCATAGTACTTCCACCCGTGCCCGTGATGGCAACAGCCGTCGATTTGACAGCTGATCAATGGGCACGGGCCGTGGCTTTGACGGCCGTTGAGGCCCTAGAAAAAATCCAAAACAGGATTTAGCCCCAAATCAAGTACTGATCTAGCCTGCATCAAAAGTCCTGACTTAGCCCACCACCAGAAGTCCTGACTGAACCCGGGTTTCAGCTGCCAACCGAGCCCTGACCCAACCATCAACTGAGCCCGATTTAAGTGCTGACCAAGCCCAAATTAAGTACTGACCAAGCCCAACTTCCAACCACTGACTGAACCCACCCTTTAGCATTTTATACTCCTGACCTGGCCTGCCTTTTAACATTTTCAACTCCTGACCAAGCCCGACTTTTGGGTGCTCAACTCCTGATCTAGCCCGACTTTTATGTTTCAACTCGTGGCCCAGCTGGATGGTTTCTGATATATCTGCTTACTCTAGTAGGCACTTGCAATTTAATTGAGTGATTACAGGATGTGTTTGATTCTCATTTGAAGAACATTGAAATAATATTTCGAGGTTCCAACCAACCAAATTTGTATCTGCTCATGTTCTATTCTCCCTTGGTCCCCATAAGTTTTTTTTTGTGCCCGCTTCAGTGAGGCAACAATACAGAGGTACTTGGTCTGAAGAAGGTACAATCAGAGTCAGTGGGGACTCAGATCTGCTACTATGGATCCTGGTACATTCCTAGCTCAAACACAGAAATGTACAAGCTTACATTGAACATCTTGTCTGATTATCGGGCCTTGAAACATCAGTCAGAATGATCCAAGGAAACCATTGTATGGTGCTTACAAAACTTAAGGGAAAAGTCAAAAGTCAGGCTAGATCAGGAGTTGAGCACCCAAAAGTCGGGCTCGGTCAGGAGTTGAAAATCTTAAAAGTCGGGCTCAGTCAGGAGTTAAAAATGTTATTTAAAAGGAAGGCTAGGTCAGGAGTATAAAATGCTAAAAGGCGGGTTCAGTCAGTGGTTGGAAGTTGGGCTCGGTCAGTACTTAATTTGGGCTTGGTCAGTACTTAAATCGGGGTCGGTTCATGGTTGAGTCGGGGCTCGGTTGGCAGTTGAAACCTGGGTTCGGTCAGGGCTTTTGGTGGTGGGCTAAGTCAGGACTTTTGATGCAGGCTAGATCAGGACTTGATTTGGGGCGAAAACATATTTTGGAGAAAAAATCCTAACGGGACAGTGCGGTCAACAGCATGGCCATGACAGTAAGATGGGTTGGTTCGACAGGTATCCAAGCTTCCAAGTGCATGTTGAGTGTACATTTTGCGTGTTTATAAGGCTTGCTTCTGGTTGAATGTAGTTTAACGACAAAGCAACAGAAAACAAGGGGAAAGTCCAATTTGGTACTGGCAAAAAAACAATTATTATTTGTCAGGAATGCTGGGAAGCACTCACTATAGATTATTTCCAAGCTATTTCATGTCAGATTGGATAGTGGTGGTCAACGAAAACATCACCGGTTGGAATTCAAACTCCGCCATCACTACCGGAAATTACTGCCGCCCCCAAACTTGGACTGGAAATCAGACAGAAAATCGTACAATGATGAATTATAACACCTAAAGAGTGCGAGCACATCTTCCCTCCAGTTAGAGGGTCCACAATGTTGAACCGACACATTTTTGTGGGCATCTGTTGATAAGGCATGTATCTACACGAGCATGAAAATCGCATTTTTGTGACTTTTCATCCTTAAGGCCTTTCATCTAGACAAGACCAGCTACTTAGAGTGCATATCCTGCCTGGGATAGTGTACTTAGACTGTAGAAGGCAGCAAGCCAGCTTAAAGAAACTAAAACCAGAGTTACTAGATCTAAGCCGACCTGGCTAAGGTTGGACTAGATCAAGTTGATTCGCCCGTGCTGGGCAGAGTTCTGCGGGAGGGTTCGTGCAGGCCCACCCGCCAAAGTCTGCGCTCGAGGTCAATCAAGGGGGGGAACTACAGAGGAGCTAACAAAGGCAGCATTGGCTTGATAACAAGCTGGTGGCAGTTGAACTCCTACCGGAAACAACTAATAAGTTGAGCCAGAAGGTGCGGCGGTCACGTGGTCTCAGTCCCACGGGAGGGTTCTGGATGACGTAGATTCGGAACAAGCCACCTGCTCACGTGCTGAATGGAAAAGCATGACTTTCACGTGCTTCGCAGCACATTCTGAGAAGGGGTTTGCTCCAAACTGCCGAAAAAAGGGGATGTGCTTGGCACGTCTTCCTGCTGCAACAAGTGCGTCAAACCTTCTGGTCACAACATATATTATGTTCATAATAGCCTAGAAAATGATTTGGCTTCTTCAGATTTTGCTCAAAGTGACAGACATTCCCCATAATCTGGCTGCCATTTGCACTTGTGAAAAAAGCAGTCGGCAGGAAGATCAGTCTACTGTGTCCAAAATTTGTTGTTCATGTGAAATCTGAAGAGACAGAAATGTTTGGGGGTTAATTTTCATGGTTTTGGCTCTTTATTCCAGATATATAAGCATAGAAACAATTTTTCTATTGCTTCACAGAAATGGTCCACCTTTAGCCATGATTTGTCAGCAGTGCATCGTGTCTCCACAAACTTTCACCCCATCCCCGATGTTGGATAGACCTGCAAATGCTTCGCAGCTGCCTCGGACATAGCCTAGACCACTGGCACCACATCATTATCCATTCTCCCCTGTAGCACTGCGCTGACCGTGCTCACCTGGCACTCCCAGACAATGCCACATACTGGTGTGTGTATCGCTTCTCCATGGTATAAAATAGTGTAAATTCTCAGTTGAGGAGACCCAGCAACAGATGATCGACAAGCTCAAGCTTGAATACACCCTGCAAGTTGTTCTTGAAGAGACGAAAATTGATACGAAATGTCACACCTGGTCCCTAATTAGACGCGTCTCGTCACACTGTCCCGAAACAGCTGCCACAACAAAAGCGTGTTTTGTGGACACAAACATCTCTTGTTCGTTTAATTTTCGCTCTGAGATCTTGTTGTACGTGTATCCAAAAAATTGGTCGACAATATTTTCTGCTTGCCCCAGACTTGACCGCAGAGACTTCTGTCAAAATCATTGTTGCCAAAGGTCCCCTCAGCCCCAATATAAAAATAGCGATGCTGAGTGCATATGAATCAATCGAATAAACATATCTGCGCTTTATCTCAAGTAAATCGGATGAGAAATGGTCGAGATATTCAACTCAGAACACATCCCCTTTTTTTGGCAGTTTGGAGCAAGCCTCTCTCCGAGATTGTCCAGCTTGCCTGACCGGGGACAGGCTTGCTCCAAACCTATGGATGACCCATGTCCGCATTAGATATGGAAAGAAAGGAGCGTGGGGAGCTATAGCTAGTTGTGGGAAGCTACGGTTACCCCTGGCGAACCCACCCGCGAAAGATTGAGGGACTAATAAGAGATGACATTTTTGTGGGAGGGAAACTTATCGCTACTCACGGAAAGGGGTCTAACCAACCCGCATACCTGAGGATCAGAGTGGTGTGCTTATTGTTCCTTCGGCAATTTGGCTTGCTTAGAGATAATATTGAGAACACAGGGTCAGTTGGAGGGGACCTACCCACGGGACTTATAGTTGTCAGGGGAGGTTGCTCTAATAAACCACTGACAGACCGAGGCATCGGGGGAAGCTTCCCACATTGCTAGCCTGACTGATATCGGCTAATTCTTAGCTCTGTTTAACTGTTTGTAAAATGTATAAAAGACATAGTTTACTTCGTTTGTAGGTCAGCAGACCTCACCCCCAAAGTATCGGGCTCTGAGTAGCTGCTGGATTAGAGATAGATTTAATAAAAAGAACTTGTTAAGCTTGAATAGCGATAACATTGGGATTGACTTGAGCGTTTCAGACAAAGCATTTATAGAAAGAGTCTTGCTCCCTGCAGAAGTGCTCATCGCTTTAAGATTTGTAGCCAGCAGTTTGGACCTTAAAGTGCTCTATAGATATCTGTGGGTCCACTCTCGTACACCATAGATTAAAAGCAGCACAGTTGCATTTCAACTCCTGGGAGCAGGAGCTCGGAGTTCTGTCTTGCCTAGTTCTTTTATTATTATATAAAAAGCCAGTGTCGCGCGCTCGTTCGTAGCTGTTCTCCCTGGTAGCTTTCAGCTCGGGGTCAGTTTACACTTGCCGTCCTTAGTTAGCCATAGGCTCAGGTCACTCAGTTCGAAATCCACATACCTACCCTTGGAGCTGTAGAGCTCGGGAAGGTTGTGGGTCTGTTCTCGAAGCCACCCACCACACCTTTTGGATTTTGGTTTAAAAGATAGAAAAAGACTATAAAAACTCTTGCACGCAAGTGCAGCTCATATCAAGATTTGATTGCTCTCCCACAAGACTCTTTTGAATTGCGCATACTTTCTTGAAGGGCAAGTAAAACTCCCCTACTGTCCCCCGAGCAAAAACAACCTACAGGTAGCATCACTTTATTTAAGTCCCCTCCCTTGGGACTTATTTTTAGGGTGTCAGCACGAGATTTTGAGATTTTTGAGATTTAGTTGAGTTAGGTTGGTGTTGAGTTGGTTGAGTTTCTTGGGTTCGCTCTGACTCGCTCTCACATTTTCCGAGCTCACTATTTTAGAGATTTCGATTTCACGGCTGCACCAGAGTGCACCATTTCAACAGCTCACACCCGTGCAGTGGCTGTGCTGTTGTGAGCTCCGAAAAATCTCCAACAGAACAGGCACAGCACCCGTGGCACAGGTGCCGTGGAGCCGTGGCCACAGGCACGGGCGGAAGCCCTATTGTACCAACTCAAAGTATAGCTTTTCCATTGGACAATGTGTGCCAAGATTGATATTGTCTACTAAACTTCGTTATAAGTCTCAGTTGTGGTCAAAAAATGTGTTACTTACAGCCAAATGAGCTGTCATGGTTCTGGCACAGTGCCGCGTCGAATTACTAGTGATGGGAAAGTTTGGTTCAACCTATCGGTTCGAACCTGAACTGAACCAAACTGAACACGAGGTTCAGGTTCAAGGTTCGGAAAATTGCTGAACCTAAACCGAAGTTCAGGTTCAGGTTCAGGCTTTGACCAGGCATTTTTGAACCGAACCGAACCCCGAACCGGATTTGCCCTTTGGTATGTAATTTTGGTTAGTTTTTTCAACAGTTTCAGTGTGAAATTACCCCTCATAGTAGAGTCATATCTAGCACTTACATGTTATGATCCTATGTGATATTTCCATCATGATTTGAAGGACATATTATGGTTTCATGGCATGGTGTCGACATTCCAAGTGGCATTAATTTTCATGGAATTTTGAGAATATGATATTTTCAGCACTCCAAATGGTCAGAGCCACCTCCTAATAGGCAGAAAAGATACAGTTACCCATAATTTATTCATCCCTTGCCGAAATTTTGGTTGATTGAAGGTGGGGAATTTTTCAGGTTCAAATGCGGTTCGAACCTGAACCGAACCTGAACCTGAGTTCAGGTTCGAGGTTCAGCAAATCCCTGAACCTGAACCGAAGTTCAGGTTCGGCGTTCGGAAAAAAACACCCCGAACCTGAACCGAACCGAACTTTCCCATCACTACGAATTACCCGCTTATGTAATCGGTGCGCTAACTTCAACCATAATGCTCGGTGACAGTTAATTTCACCCGGTGTGATTCAGAATAACCTTTCGGCATGTCATGGGGCAAAAAAACTGGGTACCAAAATTTGACCTCAACTGACTTACTTGGCCTAACATGGCCTAAGCCCCGCCAAATTTTAGAGTTCGGGCCTATCATTCCAGTCTTGCAGTGAGACTCAGGAGTGAATCTCCCTAATTTTAAATGACTCTCTGACTGTGTTATATCCATGCTTTTCCGGTCCATGACCTTCCAGTTCATGTCCGGTACCGGAGCCTGGAACCGGACAGAATATCTTTGGACCCAGTACGGATCATCGGTTTTTACGCAATGAAGAATTACTGAGCGTTTCCCGTTTATCTGTCTTTATAATCCATGATATTATTGTCAATTTCTCTGACATCACTTCTCCATCCTCTTTGGGACTCATATCCTATATATTAAAACACAATGACACAGCCACAGGGCCGGAAAAGGAAGAAAAAGCATGTGACTAAAACGTGACTGGCACGTGAACACGTGAACGGCTTGCGGCGCGAAGCGCCGCCACGCTCCCGGAGGATGCCGAAGGCATTCTCCGCGTGACAAATGTGACTGCGGCAACCTGGCGCGAAGCGCCGTCACGCATCACCAGTAAGCGCGGGCAACGTTGCCCGTGCCCGCGCTTACCACAAGTTCCCCGCCACCCCTGTGTGAGCATTAGCGAGAGGCGCAAAGCGCCGGCAAATCCCGGGGGTCAACATATATAAGCCGTGGTGCAAAGCACCAACGGTATGAGCGTTGGAGAGCCCACTCCTCGCTTATGTAATCACTGGCGCAAAGCGCCCAGACATCCCAGCGCTGTCTGCCCACAGCGAGCGTCGGAGAGCCCCATTCCCCCGCTTACTAATTGGCGGTGCCGGTAAGTTATCGGTGCTCGCACAGAGCACTGTTCCCATTGCTACCCGTGAGAAATAACATATCCATCGAAGGTGTGACAGCATCAACTGCACAACACAACCGTCATGTCACCAACATTGCATCAAAAAGTGATGCCGTTGTCGTCGCCTCAATATCTGTAGTCTGTGTAGCTAATTGACGAAATCGGTAGTTTCATGTAGTCACCTGTAGCCAAGCGAGGGATCTACATGATCCATGTATTGAAATATACTTCGTAGGGACCCTACATAGACGGTTTGTACCACGGAGGTGCTGTAGGTGTACATGCTTGATGCCTGCCAGGAGATTCCGAGAGAAAAAAAGTTCATTAGTGTCAGCGATGCGCGAATGGATAGTCATCCGGTGATGTACAGATGGATATGTTGTCGGCATCTATTGTCGGCATCTGGTGTACCACAAAAAGTAAAATGAGATACATCAACGAACACCTCTAAATAATATGAAGTCTATGTGCCTAAGGTAGCAATTTAAATAGAACATTTTACATCTATCTAAAACGTCGTCCGTGGTTAAAGTACGGTCAATAGCCCGGCCAAAGCGGGGAATAAGGTGGCAACTGCGGGATATCTGTGTAACAGGAATGATTGACGCACGTCGACGGTGCGCTTGGGTTGATGGAGAGATCTTGTACATGCCGAGGTCCTCATCAAATTGAGTGAGGGGTTTGTACCATTCAATATACACAAGCGGCACGGAATACATGCCGTATTCCACTGGGAGAGCGGAAATGACTCGAACTCTGCCAACAGAAAGGCCTGGAAAATGGTTAGATCAGAAGCATGGTGAGAATAAACCTCACCATCAAGACTCAAGCGCGGGGGGCTCCTTGATCCGCTACCACCACCATCTCTAAATTCCCACGCTGACTTTTGCTGGTTGGTGGGGGACAAACAAGACCTGGAGTGGTCGGTGGACTAGGGATGAGGGTTTAAAGCCCATTGACTGGGTTTAGAGCCCAAGGTGACCCCCCCCCCCCCACCATAGCGGCGAGCCACTGAGCTGCGGAACTGCCATAAAATGGATATCATTGGATGAATATTCCTAGCGCATCCCTCAAAACATCTCTGCTACAGTACCATCAAATGCGGGAACCTGAAAACTCCCAACGACCTGATTGTACTCTTCTCAGCCAGTAAAATACTTGACTGCATATTCTACTGATTTGGCAGCTTGATTAGCCGCAAATAACACACATCGGACACCTTCCGTCTACGGCCTCTTCCCAACCACGGTACTCTACGCAACCGCTGTCCTCTACGCAGCCGCTGTCCTCTACGTCCTCTTCGTGCGGGAAACTCGTCGGCGTCGTCGGCTCCTTCTCCCACGTCGTCTACCCTCCGAGTCACTACGGTGCCTCGATGACGTAAACGGTGACGCGCGGTATCTCGTCACCTGGTCTTGACGGATTTTCTCTGACCCGCGCTCTCGGGCTTCGCTCCTCAGCCTGGTCCGTTTTGCTCGTTCTCTTGAGCTGGGGCACATTCGAAAATGGGCACACACAGGTTGACAGTGGGAGAATGCTACGAAAATCTGTTTCACTATGACTGCAACAAATTTATTAACCCGGAACCTCGATACGGAACCTTATTCACGCATTCGAGAATGCCCGAGTCCCACAACTAAACTACTGCCAGAATTGGCTCTAAATGCTAGGCCCCGGCAATTAGTCTACCTCTCGCCGAAGGACCTTTATGGATAGAGGTCATCATTCGTGAGCTACTGAGTGTTCGACAAGTATGCGACCGTTGATCACTTCGCGGACTTTATGACTCTGACCTGGCAATATATCATCCTGCAAATGGGAAGACATTATAGAGGGTATGGCGAGGCACATAAAAGTATTCACCCATAGAGATCGCAATGTAACTGAGAACCGGTAGTAGTGGTTACGGTCAAAGTATTGCCCCGAGGAAAAGCTCAGACGAACTCCCATAGTCATCCCTGCTGAGATCCAAATCTGTTCATCAATCTGCTGACTTTTCCAAATTTCCAGTCCCAAGCATGGGATCCCCCATTGCGGGCGAATTTTATACAGCGAGGGACTCTTCATCATATACCATCAAAGCATAACATTAGGGGCAGTCAGAGTAGAGGATTCTGGTAGGATTATGGGTCGGGATTATGGAAGGTTTCTGAATTTATTTAGCGTGGGAGAATCCCTCGAATTCTTAATCCCTCAGAATCCTCAAAGCTCCTCTGGAGGAGATTCTGAAGGGATTGTGATTATGGCAAGGATTATGGGTGGATTATGGCTTTAAACATAATCACGGATTAAACCTCTGATCATAATCCTTCATTGCAGTTCTGGGTCGGTCAGAGTAGATTTGGATTATACAGTGATTATGCTTGGATTATGGAGGATTATGGGCATTCCAAAATTCCATAATCCATCCTTAATCCTTGCCTTAATCCCTCCAGAATCCTCTACTCTGACTGCCCCTAATAAACTCAAACCTCCAACCTTAGCTCTCCGCCCTCTATCTTGTACCACCACCCAATATGCTCCCTCCTCCATTGTACAATAATCTTGTACTTATTTAATACTCGAGTAACCATTGTTTGTATGTAACAATTCGAACTTTTGATACACGGTTTCGTCGTCGCGTGTGACAAGAAACTGAGCAGCTTGTTCACATCCACTGATACGAGCCACGAATAATGATGATTGTACTCTTCTCAGCCAGTAAAATACTTGACTGCATATTCTACTGATTTGGCAGCTTGATTAGCCGCAAATAAACTTTCCGTGACGGCGGTCTCTCCGCTGCGTCGCAATTTGCGCAATCTGCGCAATCTGCGCAATCCGCGCAATTTGCGCAATTTGCGCAATCTGCACCCGCTGACTAATATTATCGCCCCTTTAGGCAGACTTGGTTCCTTCGGGCTTGCCGAACGCGCCACTTCTGCGCCTAGATTGGGGGAGCTAGGCTTTCACCGCACAGGTTGCCGAAGGAGCCTACGAGCCCTAATATTACATCAGTACCTACGAGCACTAAATTTCTTTGACGATCCGCTATGCAGGAGGCAGACTATAATGGACCAAGGGTATGTCTTCCTCCCCACCATTGTCCTCGTCCTCTTCCCTTCCGCCCTCCCCGCGGCCTGCTTGCTGCGGGCGATGCCCACCCACACCTCCTGACTCACGTCGTTATGGCATTGCTCCACATCCGGCCCGAAACCACGTGACTAGTGTGCCTGAATCTCTTCCGACCACTTCTTACGCTACTCGCATTGTCGTCGCTTTTCCGAACCAGCGCAACTTTGATGTCCAACAACACAGCTCAAAATTGTAACATATGTTTGGGACTCTTTTATTCGGACCATTGTAAGCCATGCTCCAATTTCGGTATTCTGCCATGAACAGAACCATGATCTATGACCGAAGTATACATCTTTAATATTGCAATTTTCTTTGGCCGCGAATTGTGGCCTGGCCTTGACACATGTACCAAAATCCAATTCTCCGTGACGGCGGTCCTTAAACGCACCTTCTTATATGCCTATACAACCTTACGAAACCAATTTAAGTACCTTGGGCCCTCCTGGAACACGGGAGGGTTTCGGGGACGTGGTACATCCCTCTCGCCAGTGCCTGCAGGCTGCGAGTTCAGAATACGAAATCAGCAGGAGTCAGGGTACCCAGGGGCCTATCCCTGGCTATCTTTCACTCGGCCCCTCCTGTAACGGTTCTGTTGCTCTGGCTGTTATGGAGCAAAGCGAAGAGCAACGGGTTGGTACCTCCCCCAATATTATGGTTCCAACTGAACACTTATCTGACGAAGCGATGGTAAATGTTGAGATGGAACCGAATCCCCGAGATGATATTGTCGAAGGTACTGACCAACGTTTGGACGTGAGCATGGGAGATACAGAGGTGTTAAATGAACCGTGTTCAACTAATAATAATACGCAAGCGAGTACACAAAAGCACACGGCCAACGAGAATAATATGAACCTAGATACCAACACAGAGTATTCGCATGCCCAAGATAATTTACCCCACCAGCCATGATGCTCGTGTGGATGGAAACAGCTGGGAAGCTGAGAACATAGCCATACGGAGAAGGCATAATAAGCCTCCGAGAGTCCTTAAGTCAGGCAAATTCACTCGCTCAAACTTAACTATTGGCTCACTCAACGTCGCTGGTCGGGATGCGACCATGTCGATGCACAACAAGAACCACAAATTTCAATTCCTGAAACAGACAATTGACACAAACAATCTGGGAGCCCTTGGAGTACAGGAACCTCACTTCGACAAAGATTCAGCTACCCAATTTAACAACATCTTCGGAAGATGGTTCAAACTGTACCACTCAGCCCACCCGGAGAAACCCTGCTCAACCGCCGGAGTTGCTTTCATTCTGAACAAAAAATATGTTGACACCGAAAACATCACTGAATACGAACTGATCCCTGGCCGTGCGCTCATGATAGTCATACCATGGCACAAGGGGGAATCATTGAAGATTTTAAATATATATGCTCCGAACAGACCCGAGGACAGGAACAAAATGTGGAAAGAACTCTGGAAGAAATGGGCTGATGACCCGCAATTACCATTTCCAACAATAGCACTGGGGGACTGGAACTTCGTCGAAGATCCCTCGGATAGAAGTTCTGGCACAACTGAAGTAGTCCCAGACAGTTTCAAAAGACTCAAAGATTTGTTGCGCTTGCGCGATGGTTGGCGTGCAACATTCCCAGACACTCGAGAATACACATGTGTTCAATACAGGTCAGATAAGCAATCCAACGAAGTGCACATTTCTCATTCACGCCTTGACCGAATTAATGTTGACAATCAACAGTTCAAAATTTTTAGAGGTTGGGAAATTAAACATTGCCCGGTGAAAAGCGACCACCGACTGGTACTGACTGAACTAACTTGCAGACCTGATGAACAGCCAGGTCCCGGACGATGGAGTATGCCACTCTACCTTCTGAAAACACGAAAATTCATGAACCGAGTACAGGCTCTAGCGGTCCAACTCCTCAAGGATATAGAGGACCTTGACCAACTAGAACGTGACCCAGATAACGATATTCAAACTCTATGGGCGAAATTCAAACTGGACACAATCACGTATGGTAAACACTGCTCAAGATTTATCACCAGTGAGACGACCCAGAAAATTAGGACATGGAAGACACAACTGAGTATCGTGATCCATGACGAAAACATGCCGCCTGAAGATAGATTTTTAGCAACCTACATGCTTGAAAAGAAAATTACTGACACTATCAGAGACGAAGCGGAGCGAAAAAAAGCGCTCTCAGAAACTCACTACGACGTGGAAGGGGAAACACTGAGAACAACTTCCTGGACACGCTCAGCCAAGGGCTACCATACCAGAGAATTGATACATGAGTTGAAGGTTGACGACCAGACAAACTCAAATGTACCCCGGTACGAAACCCGTCCGAGGAAAATGGCCAAAATAGCACGGGACTACCATGATTCGATTCAGGAGAAGGATCGTCCTGATGAATATGGACGAATGATGGCAACTACCATTACACTTGAGCAGTGCAATGTTCGCCTATCAAATAATGAGTTCAATAACATGGACAAGAAACTGGAGTTGGAAGACATCAATGAAGCACTCAAACTCTCAAACAACAGCAAGGCACCAGGTTTAGATGGACTTCTGTACGAATTTTACAAGATGCTCGACATATTGTTCCAACAGAGCAAAGGGTCTGACCGTCAAATGTTCGATGTTTTGACCCTACTGACAAGGCTTTATACTGACATCGAAGAGCACGGGATGGTGCAGAGCTCTAAATTTAACTCCGGATGGCTCTGTCCCATTTTTAAAAAGGGAGACAAGTCTTTAATCAGTAACTATAGGCCAGTAACGCTCCTGAATTGCGACTACAAACTGATGACAAAGAGCTACTCGTTGCGACTGATGATTGTTGCTCCATCTCTAGTCCACCCTAACCAGGCTGGATTTATGAAAGGTCGAAAAATTGAAGACCAAGTGAAACTCGCTAAATTTCTTTTGAATTACGCAGAGGCTGCGGAAGAGGATGGAGTTATAGTTGCCCTTGATCAAGAAAAGGCATACGATAGAATCAACCATACGTACCTGACGAGTGTACTGGAACACATGGGTTTCCCACCAAAGTTTTGTAATACAGTCAAGACACTTTATACAAATGCTGAAACTGTTGTAATGATCAACGGAGAGACGAGTGAGCCGTTTCTAGTGACTCGCGGGGTAAGACAGGGAGATCCGCTCTCTTGCCTACTATTCAACCTGGCTATTGAGCCACTAGCATGCATGATACGCAATTCAGACCTGAAAGGAGTTAAGATTCCCGGCACAAACCAAGATCTTGTCGTGTCACTCTTCACCGATGATACATCAGTCTATCTCTCATCCAAGGATGAGTTGGAATCCCTTTGGTATATTTTGGAATTGTGGTGTGCTGCCTCAACGGCAAAATTCAACGAACACAAAACAGTTATACTACCATTCGGCCGAAGCTCATACCGAGCCAAAGTTATGAAGGATCGAAGACTCAATGATAAAACACGAACAGGTTCAATCAAAGGAAGTATCCGGATAGTGCCTGGTGGTCAGACTTGTCGCATGCTAGGTGCATGGATTGGAAACGATGTGCCCTATATTACACCATGGCCTACAGTGCTCGAAAAGATTTGAAGTGATCTTGAGAGGTGGAAATTGACGAAGCCGACTCTTGAAGGGAAGAGACACATTATAAATATGGTTATTGGTGGGCGGACTCAATATTTAACCCGAGTTCAGGGCATGCCTAAAGACGTTGAAGACACACTCGTTCGGGTCTCCCATACTTTCCTCTGGGATGGAAAAAAAGCCCGAGTGGCTCATGAGACCATGGCTTTGAACACCGCTGAAGGTGGAAAGCAAATTTTGGATATTCCTGCCCGAAATGAAGCCATTGACCTATGGAATCTTCAAACGTACTTGGTCCAAGGACCGCAACGTGCACTCTGGTGTTATTTCGTCGATTTCCTTTTGGCCCAATTTTTAGAGTTCTGTTATCTCAATATACGCCCAGGCCAAATCCTGAATGTCTTTCTACAAGACATTGACATTCCAATCTCACAGAGAACACCACTACCCACCAAGCTCAAAAGAATGGTCCTTGGTGCCAGAAAGTATAAGCTCAAGTTCACAGGTCTTTCCATTAACCAGGAAATAATATTACAAATGCCGATGTGGAAACACCCAGCTACAAATCAAGTACGTTATCGAAAAGCCTGCAGACGAGGGGCTGCAACATGTCTGAGATTGAACCATGAAGTATGGACAGTCAGAGATACACTTACTGTAGCAACTCGGAAAACCTTGAATCCTAGAAAACCACACCAAGTTAACCCTTCGGGAATTGGTCGCAAAAATTGTGGTTGCTCATTATGTCACAGAGACCGAACTGAGTTGGAGTGCGACAATCCTGGTGAATGCATTGAAACAGCTAAAATTCTAATTGACAGCATCTTCCGTAAATGGAATCCAAGTGTGAAAAATCCGGACCTATGCCATGAGTTAGCGCTGACAGACGAAGAGTTGGAATCAAACAGACAACCAATAAAAGTCGACACAGTTCAGACTTTTGATCCAGATTTTACCCTATCTAACATTGAGTCGGGCTTCCGGATTTTTGCCTTTGAAGACTCACTCAATGAAATGCCAGCACGGAGAGTCAAACTGGCCGGAGAGATCCCACCCATAATGACCATATTCATCCATGCACAAATCCGGCATGCCGGAGAGTTCAATCCGACGATCACATTGTTTGTGCAGACAGAATCTGATACCCAAATTGAGAACAAGAATATAAACCTGTCCTTTGATAAACAAGATATTCTGTTGACTTTCTCGTCAGCGCTCCTAGGTGGCCTGTTGCTCGTACTACAAGATACACCACATAATGTACCACTCCTGGTATGCTCGTCATCTGCTGCGAGCACTAGTTCGGGACAGAATAAAATCAGAAAACAATATATTGGACCCCAATTACCGTCTTCTCAAATCTGTCTTTGCCATGTTGAATGAGCGGGTAGCTCGAGTTCGTTTCAAAAAGGTCTCCGATAATAGAGCAAAAAATCTGTCAACCAAACAAGCTCACACAGTCGAAGTTGATACAGAAGTTGACCTGATGTTCGAATCTCCGGGGATCCTTTTAAGTCAAGGTTCACAGCGGTTTTTCACCAAGATTATATGAAACTTGAGACCAACTGTCCAACGAATGTCCACATTCACAAATTTAGACCGAATACGATGCTCCATTGAAGAGGCCTCAAATTATGCTCCGACAGATGCATGTATCTGGAACTCAATACGGTCAACAACTTTCCAACGCCTGACACGGGAGTTCTTCTGGAAATGTATGCACAATACATTCAGAGTGGGAGATTTCTGGACCCACATAAATGACTCAGAGATATGTGGTCGGTGCCACTTCTGTGATGTCCCCGAAACTTTAGAACACATCGCAGTGGACTGTAATGCCCCAGGTCAAGAATTCGTTTGGAGCCTAACACAACAACTCTGGTCCAAAAAATACAATTGATGGCCCAAATTGAGCTGGGGTCTGATTTTAGGTTGTAACCTGGTGAGATTTAAATCTGATAAAGGCATTATTCTCCCAGAGATTTCCAGGCTCTTTGCCGTCTTAGTGTCACGGGCATGGCATTTGATATGGAACTTGCGGCGAACAAGAGTGATTGAAAATCCGGGTGTACTACCCACAAATAAGGAGATCCATAATCGCTGGTTGAAAGCGGTTAATGGAGTGTTGCAACGTGATTGCTTGTTAACCAACAAAATTAGATTTGGTCCACTTGCATTCAATACACAATTGGTATTAAAAACATGGAGTGGGCTACTTATGGATGAAGACTCTCTGCCGGATGACTGGACATATGAGGGGGTTTTAGTGGGTATGCGACCCATAATTGATAGACATGGGATAGGATAATTCCTTCAGGTCGGAGTCCCACACTGGTTAAATAATGTGTGTAACAGCATTTCCTCCTGGACAACTTCCCCGGCAAAAACTGGCCCACAACCAGTAACCCAAGCGGATGAACTTGGAATGCTTCTGCAGACTGAGTCTCATTATCCCAAACGCTCCAAAAAAAAAAAAAAAAAAAAAAAAAAGACTCAAGCGCTTTGGGGCGACTGTGGGCTTCTCCTTTCGAGCGAGAACAGTGTCAAAGTGACTGGGAGCGGCCTTCTTCAAGCCACGCGAGGGCACCGGGCGTGTTGCGCGAATAGGGTCGTTGGTAACGCTTCCGGAGACCTGGACAGGGTGGGATTTGAATGACAACACGTTTGTAAACGGGGAATGTGGCGGAGATGTCGTAAAAGCAGCGGGGAAGCATGGATTCAGAGCGTCGAAAGTTTTCAAGACAAGAAGTGAAATTGAGTGCACCGTAGTCGCTCTCCAGAGAAGCGACAGTGATGCGGGAAAGGGTGCCTTCTTGGCGATGGTATAGATAGAGCCCAGTTGAGACTCCGCAGTGACGTCGTCAGCGTCCTCCTCCTCCTCCTCCTCCTCCTCCGTCTCTGCTGATTCGCCATCAGCTGCATTAGGCTCAGGCATGGCTGCGGCAACCTCAACCAGATAACCCGGGATAGCCCACTGAAGATACGAGGCAAATCGGTGGATTGCCTCGCGGCGCATGAGCCAGCGGGTCATCTGATTGATGTATTCCCGCTTGCTTGACGCGGCGTACCCGAGCTTCGCACAGTCTATATGGAGGCGCTCCGAGAGCTCGGTGTTGTATCCATCGGCGGTGCCTAGAGATCGGATCATGGCAACATAGTGCTGCATGGAGTGTATTTTTGGTATATTGAAATGCTCATGGATTTCTTTGGTGATGAAGACATGCTTATGAGCATGGAAAAGCTTCCAAGCGGCCTCGAGTTTCGCCAGCGAAGCGGTCGTGTGAGTCTCGAAATGAGCATAATAGACAAAGTCCATAATTCCGCGCACAGCACGGAGGACGTCGGAATCAGTGGCACCATTCAGGGCACCAAGAAAAACCTTTTCCATGTTTTTGTATTCGTTTCCGGTCCACTGTGAGACAAGAGAGATCCCCCGTCTGAAGTGACGTAGGCTGGGATGGCCTGTCATGGCACGGAAACGGAGATCGAGCTCTTCTTCGTTCGTAGCAGCCGTGGATCCACTCAGAGACTCGGTAGCCTAGTCGACAATATGCTCCTTGAAGACACCTTTGTGGAGCTGGTGAAGAATGTCCGGAGTGAAGCACTCGAAGACATCGCATTGTGGTAAGTCCTTCCAGAACGGATCACCGGGCCGCAGGCCTTGCGTCTTGAACGCTTCCGGTGCACGCCCTTGAGCGTGCTTCTTCATTAGCCTTATCGTCGCCTCGGGGTCGCGTAGTGCAGAATCGACTGGCATGCCGCGTTTCTTGGGATCTACGAGGCACTTCGGGCAACGATTCTCCTTGCAACATGCGACCAAGCACTGCTCGGGATAATCCGCGACATACGCCGCCAAGATAGGATAGGTGCGTCGCATGTATCCGTCCGCGCATAGCATGTCGACACCATCCTTCCCCGTCTTTATGAGCGGCTCCAAGAGGGTACACATGCACCGGTGGAAGAGCTGGTGACCCGCGGCAGAGCGATTTGCTTTCGAAAAGCACTCAAGCTTGCACACCGGGATGTAGCCGAGCAGGACGGTAGCACGCTGAGTGGGCTTTCGTCGTGTTTCTTTCTCTATATTCCCGACAGACAGGTACACTGGCCATGCCTGTTTATCGCCGCTGAGCTTCGAGAGCTGAGTTTTATCTGATGCGAGGATAACGGGACAGATGGTAACTCCGGGCAGCAAAAGTTCCTGATTCTTATTTAGCTTGTTTCCGAAACCAGATCGTTGAAGCTTACCTGAAGCTTCCACCACCACTCGCCCGTCCACATCTCACTGAACTCTCGTTGGTTTCCGTCAGCATCAAGGTACACTCGCTCAGGTGCGTATCGCATCTTGTCACGGAATGCAGCGTTTCCCATGAGCTCCCTGATGCACTCGACAGGATTACGCTTCCAAAATTCCACCTCCTCTGTCTTGAACTTCCCGTGCGCATCTTTCTCGTCGCCTCTGATCTCGAACATCTCACACTGCCAGGCTGGGCCCGTTGGGAGCGCATCCACCTTCTGCAAGAAGGCACGAGTGTTGTGGTACGATGGCCGAGCTCCGCCTTTGATCTATTGGCATCGATAGAGTCAGCCTGACAGACGGTGTGAAGATGGTATATTTACGCACCTTCTCCAACTCAAGGAACTCGTTGATGTCCCCTGGCTCACCCCCGTCTTGCTTAACCATCTTGCTAGGTCCCAATCGGCTTCGCTCTCGAATGGGGCCCATGGAGCCTGACCCTCCTCCCGCTGCTGGCGTCTGATGGCCTCGAAGATCGTCTCCACCGGACCAATTTGTTCCAAGATACAGCCTGCAGGCAACGGGTAGTCTTTCACCCACTTGGGCTTATTCGGAGCATCTTCGTCTTCTACTTCCTCGATGGATACACCTCTGGGCGCTGGCGGAGTGTCGGCAGGGGGTGCGGGCTCAGGTACGGGATCTGGAGCTGTGTTGACTGGATTATCCACCGGCGGATCGAGATCTATGGTCTGGTCATCGCCCCGAACATCTGGCATGTCGGTGTCTTCAGGTTGCTCGGGCGACGTACTTCTGGTGTGCTTTTTCTTCCAGCTTTCCGGTGAGATCGCATTCAGCTTGTCCCTGCATGCGGGGCGCTGAGCTACATGAGAATTTAGTCCCTTTGTCGTTCGCACTTTTGCATGGCAAAACCGACACTTCAAGAGGGCGGGGGCCATAGAGATCGGTGCAGAAGGTCTGTGCGCAGTCACGTTTTTCGTCTCCTGGTTATTGATGATTTTTAATACACATAAACAGAGCGTGCAACTTTTCCCTCTGCCACCATGTCTCACGACGATGATTACTGCGACTCCGATTCCCCATCCCCTCCTCGTGTGCCAGCCAGAGGCAAAGCCAAGAAGGCCTCTCAGCCTGCAGATGTCTCTGTCCCTGAAGAGAGTCCAAAGTCCCGACGCGGACGCATCTCCAGTGTGAAGCAGAAGGAGAACGGTCAGTTTTCAGTTTGTTTCAAAGGGAATCGTCGGTGGAACGGCACAAAAGCCATTGCCGAAGCCCAGACTGCGCAAAGTCGGTGGGGATTCTGCCTCAGATCCCACAACCCCAATGACACGCTGTGAGTCCTACCAACTGCATTTCCTGCATTTCCCTGACTGCAATGTTTATCCCAGTCCCTCTTACCGATCGCAATGACAATCTTTCCGGGGGTAAGTGCAATTTCGGCACCTTATGCGCCACGAATGACATTACTGAAGGCCACGTATCGCCTCCTGCTCGATCCGATTCGGAGCCAGAGCGCCCGCAGGACACCGTAAACGTGCCCGTTCCTCATCGCCATCTCCTCGGCGGTTGTCGTTGAGGACTGGGAGGGCCGACAAGCGCCCCCGGGCAGTTGTCGAAGAGCTTCCCAAGGCGAAGTTTGTAGCTGGTAAAGCCCCCGGCAGCTCTCGCACTAATATCAAGGACTACGCGGAACCCGCAGCAAAACTGCTCAAAGCTACGATGCACCAGTACGAGGTCCACATCTGGACGATCGATCCATTCCCTAAGAGCGAACTGCAAACGCAATGGGTGAAGGAGATCTGGGAGGACGTCTGTAAGGAAGCCAAGGAACGAATGGAGTTGAGCGATCGTATGGCGAGCATGGTAAGCATTTTTTCCGCATATGTACGGCCAACTCAAATACATCATAGATAAAAAGATACGGCTCTCATGCGCGGGGAACCTTGAAAGACAAGATACGCCCCCTCATTGCCCCGACATACCACTTCAAGGTCGGCGACTCCAGCAAGGCACTCAAGGCAAACCAGAAACTCTGGAAGGCGCTTCTAGCTGACTCCGCATTTCACTATGAGGTTCGTTACACCTTCAGTTCCTTCATAAATATTCACAGATCCCGTGTAGGACATGGCAGAACTGATGGGTTATGCTGGCAACCCGATCATCATTGAGAGCATCTGTGTTCTCTGGTTCAAGACGAAGGTGGGTCGCGGTATCATTTACCTGCAGTTCTTCAGTCCGATTGTGCTCGTGACCTTGGCGTTGATTTTTACTGTGGTACGTTCTCTTCAGGATCACAACCTTAATCTGACCATTTCAAGATTGAGTTTTGCATCGAGGAGTACTCGACCGGCCGCTTCCAGCAAGGAACATTTGACGAGGCCTTCAACAAGGATAGGTATGAGACACACCTCAAGGATCTCACAGACTGGGCCGCTCTCATGCCTGCCATCACGGACAAAATTTGCCAGAAGATGCATGATAGCTGCCGGTAGGTTTTCTGTTTGTCCGTTTCTTCCTTTACTCACCCTTTGTTCGATTCTAGAACTTCTACCGGTGCCCAACTGAATAATGTAACCGGCCGCATGAGCGCTACCAACCGGGACCACGCGCTGTTGGAGCTGGAGGCTGTGGCTGCCATGGGTGATGTTGATAATAGCGGGGAAGATGATGGGTAGAATATACTGTTTTTTTTTTTTTGAAAATTGCTGTTTCTGGTATGCACTTTGGCCTGCAGTACAAAAACGATGTGAACGATGGTGCGCTACGGCATACTACAGTGCAACAAATACATTATGGTACAGTGCCGTGCGGTGGGATACAGATAGCTACAGGTCTTCCCCGCTTGAATACAAGTCACTACAGACAACTACATAAATTGGCGTGGTAGCTACAGAGGATACATAAAGGGGTACATTGCTACGTGACTACACAAACTACATGGACTCTGTGGTCCTCTGTCGTGGTGTCATTTTTTCCTGATGTTTCATAAAGTTTTCCAAGGGCTGAAATAATGAAGAAGAATGCTGTGTGCTGCCAATGTGTTAGGGTGTCAGGGCAACATTTTATCGTCCAGGGAAACCAGGGAGGGCCGAAGTGACAAAGGGAACAGTGTGTGGTTTGAGGGTTTTCAATAACACACTTCAGCGGGGCATGTGTGGCACAGAGTTTGTGAACAGCGGAGATCTGTATGACAACATTAGTACAGTGTCTCTCATGCAGTTCGTAGTAAGAACCAGTTAGTGAATTAATATGTACCTGTACGGCAACATTAGTACAGTGTCTGGTAACAGAATAAGTAACTGTTGAATGTATAGGTAGTAGATAATAAATACCTCTCATGCAGCTCGTAGTAAGAACCAGTGAGAGAAAAGAAAACAATCGGAAAAGAAATCAGTGATGGCACGGACATGTGCCCAGGACACGTAGCTCGATGCTCAGATGTTAACACTCCTCCTCAGCATGCTAAACACATCCAGTCAACCCACAATGCCCAATATTGTTCTGAACTTTTTGAATAGTGGTTCCGCTAGGGATTTGGTGAAGATATCCGAAACATTTTCGGAGGTGTGGACATATTTACAGCCATTGACAGTACCGAGGGTGCCACGAGAAAATTTCTATTTTGAGTTGTTTTTGATCCCCACGAAAGAATTGCACGGATCTCACTCAGTTCTGCATGTATTGACATGAAACCTAGTGTCACGATCTGTTCCATCGGGTTCCATCGGACACCGTCAGACTTACTATTCGTCAACTCCAACTTTGCCATTGGCTCTTATTGTCATGAACCCTCTTATTGTTCCTCCACATGCTCTTTAACAATTATGTGCACACATGATTCTTCATGTGATCACGGAGGTCTCGGACCTCTGGCTCTTTGACAATTACTTTATTGTTCTTGCTAAATTCTTCATTCCCATACATACTATAATTAGTTTATTGTTTTAATTGTTTCACGCGGAAATATCTCGGACTCCGAAATTAGTATATATATATCACCATGTACTTACACTCATCTCAGTTTGAATATCGACTAAGATTGTGCCCTATCGCTATCTCGCTCTCAATCTGTCACTTCTCGAAATCGGGCCTTGGGCATAGGGAAAGGCGCAGTGCACGAGCTGAAGCCAAGCCTGCTCCATTTGTCAGCACCCACCTCAGACCTTCATTTGGACTCCGTCTGGACTTCACACCTATCTACGAAATTTTATCACAAGAGAGTCCCTGTCCATATTGCTCACTCCACATCTTAATATTGATAGAACGTTCCGGACTTCCGTCGGCCTCTGAGAGTAACCGACTCTTGACAGTATATTCAACCTCAGCTTTCTTATGCCCACTCGTTTATGTTCAACTGACCTCTGCCCATACCCACTCAAACCGAAAATCGCAACAGACGTGCATTCAATCGACTGGCCCGTGCAGCAGCCGAGTTAACACCGCCGGAAGAACACGCATGACGGCTTGATCGGGACCGAGAAGCTGTTAACTTTTTCAACTGCGATACTTATACCTCGGCCCTCCGCGACCATTCCAGTTGGCACATCGAAACATCCTTCACTGAACGCCAGAGTGCACACATTTCAGGCATGGCTACCACTACGACCACACACCCCATCAAAACCGATTTCTCCATTTTCGAATCTGCTTTGCAGTCCGGTCAGCCCCATGCTGATGCTGAGGACGTAATTTCGGACTCTGGTCGACGTCTGGGGCAATTAGCTCCTTCCCCTCCACCTCGAAGCACTCTGTCACCTCACCAACCGCGTAGGATGAGCTTCAATCCCTTCCTCAATCCAGTAAGGGAGAGTAGAGATGGAGATGGAGATGGGGGTAATGGTGGTGGAGGTGGTGGAGATGGTGGAGATGATGGAGATAGTGATGGAGGAGATGGTGATGATGGACCTCCGAATCCACCCGATCCAAATCCCTTCGACGGATCTCCATCTCAGTTTTTTGCTGCCATGTCCCATGCTATCGGACAGGGTATAGGTAACACGATACTCAACGCGAAACCACCAGCGACAAGACTAGGGCCTGTGTTCGGGACCCCGAGGTCTTTGATGGCAAGGACCCCGAGAAACTCTGGACATTCCTTTTCCAAGGAATTCTCAACTTTCGCAATCGCCCCTCAGCATTCCGCCATGATCACCAGAAGGTCAACTACATGATCTCCTATCTCTCTGGCGATGTGCTCGGGTGGTTTGAACCTGCCATCGTTAACCCATCTCCAACAACACTCCGGTTTGGCTGAACAATTATGACATGTTTGTCTCAGAGCTCCAGCTCAACTTCGGCACTTTCGATCCCCGACAGGACGCCGAAAATGAGATTGTTGCTCTACATATGGGTGATGGACAGCACATACAAAAATATCTCGTCCGTTTCAACAAGCCATCGCAGCTCATGGGCTGGAACTCCGTCGCACTCCGGAAGGTCTTTTACGATGGCCTTCCCGAACGAATTCAGGTCAAGCTCCGTGATCTCCCCGGTGGTAAACCCACGTCGTTGGACATTCTTAAAGTCTCTGCACAATCCATTGATGCTTCACATTGGGAGTGGCAGAAGGAACAGAAACTTTGTCATGCTCACAATCCGACCACCTCCTCATCTTCGAAATTCGGTTCCGGCGCCTGCGAAAACAAGTCCGGCGGGTCCAATAAGAAGTTCGGTATGTGGTCCCCTGCCAATAGAGGTGATTCCAAGAAGAAGGGTGTTGCGACGAGCGGAGCAAACTCCAGTAGATTCCCCACTCAATCTTCTCCCACCCTGGAGAAACCTTGGGTGAAAGTTCTCGGCCCCGATGGCAAATTGACTGCTATCGAATGATCCTGTCGGATCACCAGAAATCTCTGCCTAACTTGAATTGAAGGCGCTTCGAGAATTTCTCAATAAGAACCTCAATAACAGGTTTATCCGACAATCCACTTCCCCTCACAGCGCTCCGATCTTTTTTGTCAAGAAGAAATCGGGTGAACTTCGGCTATGCATAGGGCTCCCCACCGTATCTGTATTTACGGTTTACGGCTACGGGTTTACGGGCACCGTAACCGTACCGTAAGGCGCTAGGCTGGAGGTTTTACGGTTACGGATGCAACCGGGCGTACACCGTAAGCACCCGTAAGAATACGGCCGTATACGGTGTCTTTACGGACCGTAAATCAGCCCAAAATGGTTCGGTTCTGACTATTTTGAGCACGCCGGCCAGGAGAAGCCGCGGCGATGACGTGGCGCCAAGCCTGACTTGTGATTCACCATCACCATGAATTGTCGCGCACTGCCAGTACGGCGCGTCAAATGCTGGGCCGCCCTCATGCTGGAGGTGCACCTGGTTTCCTCAGCTCGGACGACGAGAACGAACGCGATGAACTGGACACCTATTTCGACGCTCCTCGTATTCCCCTTGACGCGGACCCGGTTCAGTGGTGGTACGCCCGAAAGGCAGAGTATCCGCGCCTGTATCGGTTGGCTCGCGATATCATGTCAATCCCAGGTATGATTGCCTCGCATCTGCGTACGATGTTCTTGACAAGTTGTCAGGTTCTGCGGTAGCGGTGGAACGAGTTTTTTCGGGTGGGAGAGACACCATCTCCCTCCGACGTGCAAGTCTGAAGCCGGAGACGATCCGTACTTTGATGTTACTCAAACATAACCTTCGTCTGAAGCGCAAATCCCTCGAGGATGCGCTCCTAGCCAGCCAGGAACAGTAGATACTTCATTTTTTGACTTGTTTCGAATTTTATTATTTTATTCCATTTTTTACGGCCGTAACGACCGTAAAGCACCGTAAAATGCACCGTACCGTACCGTAAGGCCCTCTGAAAGTGGGTTTACGGTTACGGTTACGCCCGGTTGGTGGCCGTAATTACCGTAATTCTTACGGTCGTAACCGTATACAGTACGGTGGGGAGCCCTAGCTATGCATGGATTTCCGAGCCCTGAATTGTATCACTCAGAAAGACCGCTACTACTGCCACTTATCTCAGATCTACTTGACGCTGGACGCCAAGCAAAGGTCTCCACCAAAATTGACCTTAAACATGCCTATCACCTTGTTTGGATCTCCGACGGCGGTGAGTGGAAGACCACTTACCGCACTCGCTACGGCTCGTTCGAGTGGCTTGTTATGCCAGAGGGCCTTACCAACGCTCCTGCAGCGTTCCAGCGTTTCATGAACGACCTTTTTTCGGACCTCCTCGACATCAATGTTGTTGTCTACTTGGACGACATTCTCGTCTATTCGGAGAACCCGGCGGATCATCGACAGCATGTCTGAGAAGTTCTCTGTCGCCTTCGGAAAGCCAGTCTTTACGCTTCTCTTAAGAAGTGTGCTTTCAGTATCGACACTGTTGAATTCCTCAGCTACATTATTTCCCCTAGCGGTCTCTCCATAGATGAGTCGAAGGTCAAGGTTATCCAGGACTGGCCAGAACCCCGAAAGGTCAAGGACATCCAATCTTTCCTTGGCTTTGCCAATTTCTACCGGCGCTTTATTGCCAACTATTCTGACATTGTTATTCCACTTACACGACTTACTCAGAAGTCTGAACGTTGGATCTGGTCATCCGAATGCCAGAAATCTTTTGATACACTTAAACTTGCTTTCACTACTGCTCCAATTCTGACACATTGGATCCCAGGCGCCAAACTCACTCTTGAGTCGGATGCCTCGGACTACGCTATAGCTGCAATTCTCTCGTTGACCTCGCCCTCCAACGGCGAAATTCACCCTATTGCTTTCCACTCTCAGACATTGGCAGCCGCCGAGCTCAACTACGACACCCATTACAAGGAATTCCTTTCCATATTTGAAGCTTTCTATGTCTGGCGACGCTACCTGGAGGGTGCAGTTCCTCCAATTGACGTCGTCACCGATCAGAAGAATTTGGAGTACTTTTCTACTACAAAGCTCTTGACCCGCCGACAAGCTCGGTGGTCCGAGCTCCTCTCTGCATTTAATTTCGTCCTTCGGTTCCGACCGGGGCAACTTGGCAGAATGCCCGATGCTCTCACTAGACGATGGGATGTCTACCCAAAAGAGGGGGATAGTGGCTATGCCAATGCAAATCCGCATAATTTCCGTCCAGTTTTCATTCAGCATCAGCTCAGCGCATCGCTTCGCACATCCTCACTTTGGACTCCGGTGCTCCGAGCAGGACAACTCATGGACGTTAACCAGTTGCATTCGGACTTCCAAACAGCCCTTGTTTCGGATCCTATCACCTCACAATATCTTAACAATACTTCGGACCCCTGGTGGGTCATTCACAATGGTCTTCTTTTTCACAATGAACACATTTATGTACCGGACACTGCAGAGCTCCGACCCCGCGTACTGCTCGACAAACACGATCACCAGCTGGCTGGTCACTGGGGACAGAACAAGACGCTTGCACTAGTCCGACAAGAGTATGTATGCCTTTGTTAAGGATTATGTCCAATCGTGTGTTTCTTGCAAACGTGGCAAGTATGCTTGCCATAAGCCTTACGGATCCCTTTGGCAACTCCCGGTCCCCGAGCGACCTTGGGATTCTATTTCCATGGATTTCATCGAACAGTTACCCATGTCCGATGGTTATACGAGCATCCTAGTCATTGTCGACCGTCTTTCAAACATGGGACTATTCATCCCTACTCTCAGTAAAATCACGTCGTCCGAATTAGCCCATTTATTCGTCCTTCACGTTTTCTCCAAGCATGGAGTTCCGAGTCATGTTACCTCCGATCGGGGCTCCGAATTTGTCTCTCATTTTTTCCGTTCCCTGGGCGAAGCACTCAATATGCGTCTCCACTTCACCACCGGTTATCATCCATACACCAAAACTGGGCTCCACTTCTTCCCTTGGCGAGTTTGCATACAAAAACAAATGACACTACAGGAGTTTCTCCGTTCTTCGCCAATAAGGGCTATCATCCTTCGGTCACCGTCTACCCCGAGCGTGACCTCACATCCGCTCGGGCCCGAGAATTTGTTACGGATTTAGATGCCCTTCACCAGGAACTCCGAATGCAGATGGCAGCTGCCCAGAAGCGCTACCAAGGACCTGTGGATAAGCGGAGGTCTCCAGACCCCAAAATTTCCATTGGTGATGAAGTCTACATTAATGCCACCGGATTCCGAACAGTCCGACCCGGACATGCGTTCTCCGAACGATACTATGGTCCTTACAAAGTTATTGCTCAACCCGGACCCGCTTCTTTCACTCTTAAACTTTCCCATGATATGCATTGCATTCATCCCGTTTTTCATATTTCTCAACTGGAGTTCGGACATCCGAACACCATCCCTGGGCGCGTCCAGCCTCCACCACCTCCAATCGAAATTGATGGAGAGCTGGAGTACGAAGTCGCAGAAATCCTATCAAGTAAACTCGATCGGCGCTGTCGGCCTCCGCTCATGTACCTTGTTCGTTGGGATGGCTATGCCGGAACTTCGGAGGAGACTTCATGGGTGAGAGCTGATGAACTTGACCACGCAGCTGAACTTGTTGAAGAATTTCACGCCAAGTACCCAGAGTTACCTGGCCCGCTATAATTCCGGACTCTGAAGGACCCCGACTCAAACTTATTGTCTTGAACTCAAGTCCAGTTTTTTCAGTACCACACTTATATAAAGCATGTTAAGAATAGCAAAAAAAATTACAAGTTTCAGAATTAGTATAATACATTTTTTTGGCCGCCCTTGGCCTCCAACTCACTCCCCGACCCGGACCCCGACCTACTCCTTCCTGCCTCCCTCTTCATCGGCCCCCGGCGCCTTCTCCCTTTCCTTCAAACTCTGCAGGACAAACCTGCGAGCTCTGACAGGGTGTTCGCCTGAATCTTGGTGTACCGCTCCATCTTGTTGTTGTGTCAGGACTGTTCCTCGAGCATGTGCCTGAGGAAGTCCGCGACATCGCCCAGCTCGGCCCCGATGGACCCGAGATCTCTGTCGGCGTGGGTATGCGAATGGGTGCAGCGCACCTTGCGGTTTTGACACCGCTTGCACACCTGCCCCTTGCGGTTGGTGCTTTGGATGCACCGTGCACCATCCTTTGCACAAGCTGCACACTACGAAAATAAAAGTCAGTAATATGTATCGGAACTCCGACTGTTACGCACCTTCTGCAGGAACTCGTCGTCCTCTGCGGCCTCCACCTCCTTCCTCAGCCTCTTGCTTGGGCCGGCACCCTCATCCCCACTCTCCTCTGGCGCAACAGCCTTCCGCTTCCCCGCAGCCTTGGTTTTTGCCGCCTTCCGTGTGGCCTCTGCCTCCTCCTCGGCCTTCCGTGCAGCCTCTTCCTCCCCTGCTCCTGCGCAATCCTCCACCTCTCTGCCTCCGCCGCCTCCCTCTTTGCCTTGCGCACCAACTTGCGAGCCTCATCCCACGCATCGTTGTCACCGTCGCTCAGTTGAGCCTCGGCGTCCGCGTCGGAGGGCGAGCAGACGGGCACGGTACTGCGCAGTCGTTTCGTTGTTGCAGGGGGCCATGGTTTTGCAGGGAGTAGTTTTTGGTTCGGAGATGGTGGGGGTACGAGTTCCGGTGCGGGTATCCGGAGCATTTCACAGCTTCAAGTCCACTGTTCACGCGTTCCAGGTGTCATGCCTCAATTACGAGGATGATGTGCCCTCCGCCATCTAAATAAGTGTTTTTAGAGCCATACAACATCCCACCCAACCTTTAAATCACAACACAAGAGATGATCTCCGCAAAACACGCAAAATAATATATTATAATTACTACCGGCGGTATGGAAAGATTCTGAGGACGTCATGCCCTGCGGAATTGTCGTGCGATTCTGCTCATATAATTTTCAGAAACGTACACTGAGAATTGAGGTCAGAACAGCTGTTCTGGCTGAAATGATCAAAAACAGCTCAAAAAGGGGGGAAAAAATCGGCTGTGCCCTAAGTTCCGCAAAGAGCTGTAAGCACCTCAAAAATGAACAATGTCACGTGCTGATAATGACCACCAATAACTCCGAGTACAGTGGTGCAGTTTTGGGGAAGTACCCAGGGGCATTTTTTTTTTCATTGTCGAAGAGGTGGTGTACCTGGTCCCGAGTAGAGGCAGCAAATATGTTGATACTTTTTTAGGGTGTGAACATTTCTGGAAAATCAGCTGTGAATTTTCTGCATAGAATTCCCGGGTAGTGCAAATCTGTGTTTTTCTTGAAACCATGGGGTGGGAAATTTTTTCTTCTAAAGCTGCTGAGGAATGTAAAAGGACCCAAATTTGCTGCAAGCGGTGTGATTTTGCGCAAAAAAACAGCAGCAGTATTACAAATAATAATGCAACACTATTACAGCCATACAATTGAGTTGCCGTGAGTTATTTTCTCACCTTTTTTGGCCAAGAACTCAGGTAGATACACTCAATTCATTATTTCCTATTTGAGAATGTGTCCGAGTGCACTACCACGGGCGATATATATATATATGTATACTGTACTATTATATTCAATTTGACAGGGGGCACTGGTTGAACATTTCAAAATTTTCACCTTCTTTGTCAGTGAAAAATGTCGTTTATTTTTCACACATTTTTCACTGAAAAAGCAGGTGAAATTTTCAAAACATTTTCATCACTTTCTTATTTTATTTCGAATTTTTCACCTTGAATTGAGAAAGTGCTGAAAAAGTTTTAAAATTTTCACCTTCTTTTTCAGTGAAAAATGTCTGAAAAATAAACAACATTTTTCACTGAAAAAGAAGGTGAAAAATTGAAATGCTCAACCAGTGGGGTGTGATGCATGACTTGTTCAACCAATTCGAGAGTTCAACAACCACCAAAATTTTACGCGACAAAACCGAAAATTTTCGACAATTGACATGTAAATTTGACAAATTTGACCTTTTTGGCGAACCCCCGTCGGAACGGACCACAAGATGGTTTCGACAGACCCCTCCATGATGCGTGACCATGTACCAAATTCGACACCAACAGGGGGGTGCGTGATGCATGACAGTCGAATTGAACGTAATAGTACGGTATATGAGTATATGATGCGTCTTCTAATACTTACTAGTCCTCCCTCCTAGAAAATCAGCTCGATTGGACACCATCTGGCTATGCGAGAGTTTGGCCCCAGAGGGCCTTGTTTACCATGTGATGAAATATAAAATATTTTCACGATACATAGCTGAAATTGGCACCAAGTAGTGGTTTTCAAGTCCAGTAAGGAACCAAGAGTGAGCGGAGTTTGTACATTATTTGCTCCGAGCAAATATTGAATTAAAAAACTACGAGACGAGTCCACGAGCTAAGGATTGAGCACTCCTATTCCTAAGCCTCCTAACTATCATCCCTATGAAGAAAATCGGACCTAAGTGGTGTCAACATGCAGTTATTTCGGTCGTTGTTGAGAGTGACTTGTGACTTGTGACATGCTTACATAAAGGTGCCCCAAACCCACGCCCTCTGTCTTATGGTCTACTGTACCATTTCGACCGTAGGTTCATCAACTTTTATCCGAGATGCCCGAGAAATCTTATTTCGATTTACAGCTATTTTCGAAATGTTAGACAGTTTCGATTTTTGAGTTGAGTTCGGGCCGCCAGACCGCCGCTCCACATTCGCTATTTTTGGAAGTCCTGACGCAATGGCTTCGAGTCGTCCGGCTCTGTACAATACAGTAACTTGACTCTTCACCACATGCCTCGAGGGAATCGCCGCCACATACCTAAAGAGCAGAAACAGCTCATTACCACCATGGCCTCTTACATGTGGGCCCCCGACATCGCTAAAGTGACACACACCAGCGAGCGGACAGTCTACCGCACAATCAAAAAGAAGTTAATTTGGGCCCTCTCGAAACAGCTATGGTTGAAAAAATATGATACTTGGCCAACCCTGAACTGGGGATTGATCTGGGGCTGCAACCTGGTGAAATTTAGGTCTCCGAGGGGCCGTGCATTACCTGAAAAAGGGAGACTGTTTGCAATTTTAGTATCAGTGGGTTGGCATCTCATTTGGAACCTCCGCGTGAATCATGTCATGAAAAATCAAGGTGCAACCCAGAGTCCAGCAAGCATCCACAACCAATGGCTTACCGCCGTGAATTCGGCCTTACGACGCGACCGCATTCTCACGAACAAAGTTAAATTCGGCCCACTCGCATTGAAGAAAGACATGGTGCTGAACACCTGGAGTGGTCTGCTTATGGATGAGGATGCTCTGCTGGATGATTGGACACTCACAGAGGGGGTTTTAGTGGGTATGTGGCCAATGAATGGTATAGGATAAATGTTCTCGAAGGCCAGAGTCCCACACTGGTAAAAAATTGTGCGTAACGGCATTTCCTCCTGGACAAAACTCACCGGCATGACTGGCCCAAAACCAGCAACACAAGCAGACAGACTCAGAATGCTTCTGCAGACTTTGATCTCGTTATCCCAAACGCTGCAAAAAAAAAAAAAAAAAAAAAAAAAATGTGGTGTAAGACGGCGAACCATGTTCGCGTACCTCTTGAACTTGGAAGACCCCGGATTCTTACCCCCTTTGACGTATCCGTGTGTTTCTTTACCATTCCATACCTCCGAAGCTCGTCTGATGTTATGCTAAGTACCTCGAGGGCCTCGTTGAGAGAACACCCGACATCTATCTTTTTGAGCTCAAGGAGTCTCTATATCAATCTACAGGGCTCGATGTTGCACAAACCACAATACGAAACGCGCTTTTACAACGTGGTTATGTTCGAGTACACGCAAGTACATCAGCAATCAGTAAATTGGGTGCTGACATCGTTTTGTAGGTTTCCCGAACCGCTCGCGAAGCTGATGAGCAGAAACGGCTAGGCTATCAATACCTGGTTGGGCAGCATCCCCCTCGCCGGCTGGTCTTCCTTGATGAGGCCGCGTGCAACCGGCATACCTCCAAGCGTGTGATGGCCTGGGCACCTATTGGAACGCGAGCACGACGACATGATTTTTTTGTTCGCGGCATGCGGTGGGTGTTTCTCTGGTTGTTTCTGAATCAAATCCTGACTGCGGCTGCTTAGCTACTCTGTTCTGCCGGCCATCTCTCTTGACGGTGTCTTACATCTCGATATCTTGACGCGATTGTGGACTGCAGTTGAGTTCCGGAACTATCTTGATGTCCTCCTCAATCGCATGAATCCTTGCCCACAAGACAACTCAGTCTTAGTGATGGACAACACCAGCATCCATCATTTTGACGGCATTCGGGAGATGGTTGAGGGACAGTAAGCCGCGCTAGTCCTCAGGTGGGAGGATACTAAAATCCAATTCCAGCGGACGGCGACTCATCCACTTGTTGCCATATTCTCCTGACTTCAATCCGTGTGAAGAAGGATTCTCCAGCCTGAAATATTGGATTCAACGCAACCGTGACTACGTTCTGAGCAAATTAGAAGGCCGTGATGATTGTGATCCAATTGGGATGTTGTATAACGGAGTTGCTGAGATGATGACCCCAGAAAACATCGAGGGATGGTTCCGGGACTGTGGATACATTGAGTAGACTTAGAGCCGAATGCAATTTTCTTCTTCTTTCTTTCTTGACTTGATTTCATGACGAGCTTGCAATGAAAAGTTCTTCAGAAGACGTAGTAATACAGGATGTACATGGCTAAGTGATACAATATGTGCAGCTAGTAATGCAGTATGGACATGGTAGTAATACAGTATGGACATGGTAGTAATACAGTATGTATATGGCGAGTCCATTATGTTTCGAGATAAGTAGATCAGAATCTAAGAGTTCTCCTTGTCACTGTCCGCCGCAACCCTCGCGCGCTTCTTACCATTACGCTTCTTGACGGCCCAAACCATTTTCCCAGTCTTATGAAGGAAGTTCCCGATGGCCCCATCCACCATTCCGACAGTTTGCTTGTAATAGGTGTTGTCGAAGTCGAGGGCACTGCTAGCATACATGATACCTTGGGCCTTCAGACCCTCGGCATACTGAAGGTAGTTTAGGGCGGGTACTTCTCGTCGAGAGCGCGCAGAACGTCAGAAACAGGAAGGACGTCTTCGTCATCCGAGTCGTCGTCCGAGGATTCTTCACGGCGACGTTTCGAAGCGTTGGTTTCGTCGCGAAGGACACGGTCACCGGAGCCGGAGCCGGAGCCGGAGCCGGAGCCGGAGCCGCCACCGACGTGGACGTGGATGGGAGGCAAGGCGGGTTGCCCACGCCCGCCCGCGCGGTCCTCATGGGGACGGCCGCGCTCAGCGAGTTCGTCGAGTTTGAGGATGTTGGGGGGCTCTACACAATCCTCGTCGGCTTCGCCGTCATGCTGATTGGAGAGGTCAATGTTAAGAACGAAAATCAAAACTATTCCGCACCATTTTGCGTGCCCACAGGTTCACGACATCTATCCCAACCTCCACATGCTTCCCCGGATGCTTGCTCGTGGGCCCCATCACGTAGCACTACCGATTTTTGCCGGGGTGCTGAGCGCAGGTGAGTTTAGCTTGGACTTTACGCAGTTCGGGAATGGTGAGGGCGGTTTCCGTGGCCTTTTCGGCCTGCTTCGTGGTCTTCCCGTCCGGCTGAACTTCCTGTGGTGTATATTGGTTGGAGCGGAGAGGATTAGCACAAAATGGACGCACCAGGTTCACGACCTCCATTACCACCGGCTTCTGGCGACGCGAACTGTTCTGGAGCTTGACAAGTTGTTTGATGGCCTCCGCTAGGTCCTCCGCCGACGACAGGCGGTGGTAGGGATCTTTTCGGCGCTCTGCAGACTCCTTCCAGCGTAGCACTGCCGTGGCTGGATCCACGTTCATCGTTGCTTGTACGCGGGAGAAAAAGTCGCCAGGAGGGATGTCGGAAGGGAGGACAAGGTTTGTGGTGACGGTGGGTGCCTTCTTGTCTTTAGTCAGTGCCCCGTAGATCGGAACTTTGACAGAGATGAATGAGGAGGCTTCCGAGTCCCGCAAATCAGCAGCGAAGAAGAGAGAAGTAATAAGGACTCACCAGGAGCCTGCCCGTGCACTGGAGTGGGAGCTGCGAATGGTGTGATGGCCCCGAGGCTCTGAGGAGGCAGGCAGTACTGATGTGCCTTCGCATGGAGCGGGTCCTCGTCACTCTCGTCCTCCTCCTCCTCTTCCTCGTGAAATCTGCGCATCTGGTCAAACATACCGCTATCCAGTGAGGCCTGGAGCTGGGCAACGGCAAGTTCTCGTCCAGTGGGAGGTGGCATTGGACCGAGTCCGAGAAGAAAAGCAGACATATTATAGTTGTTGTGGTTCATGATTACAGCTTAGGCTGAGACTGGTCGACAACGTTGATATACATGTAATATGGCCAGCGCCCCATGCAAACGTCAGACCATTCGTCATTGTGGAGGCTTGTGCAGTGGAGGCTTGGTGGAGGCCAGTGAGCAGAGTGCGGCATTACGATGGCAATCCTCTAAATTTAGTTACTATTGGAGCGACGGAACTCTTGCAGAACTCAGCTCGAAAATCGAAACTGTCTAATGTTTCGAAAATAGCTGTAAGGTGATTTTTGCACGCATCAAAAAAATCTGGTGTGACCTGTGACTGAACTTACGGTCGAAATGGTACAGTACTTACATGTGGTTGTTGCAGCAGTGAGCTCTTGTAAGTCTCTCTTTGGCACTTGCACATTAGGGTAAACAGAAGGAGAGTAGATAGGAAACACAGGAGCGAAGCGACCAACTGAAAGGGCCGGATGCGCGGGCTTTCCACGGGACATGTAGTGATGTCAAAGTTCGGTTCAGAACATCAGTTCGAACCTGAACCGAACCGAACTGAATGCAAAGTTCAGGTTCAGGATCAGCGAATTGCTGAACCTGAACGCGAACTTTGGGTTGGCGTTCAGACGAGGCATATATTTTCCAAACGTGTTCGAACCTTGAACCGGAAGCCACGACTTTTGAGTATTTTTGACAGACTTTGGGCCAATTTTGAGTGTTGCTCACAGGTCTTTTGCCGTCAGGATATTCTCGAGCATTCTATGTGCTGATAGGGCGACCGCAGAAGAGTGTGTACGGCTCGGTATGGGTTTATTTATGCGAAGGTGACAGTTTGTCACAGTCTGTTACACAGCGCGTTGACTGAAACAAAATTCTTAAAGGCTTTTGGGGGATTATGGGCAGTCCGAAACGGGGCACGAGGATGAACAAACAACATAGTAAGTGTTCCCATTTTTTCTGTGGCAAAATTAGTTCAAATGAAGGTGTGGGAAAAAAAACAGGTTCGAACATGTTTGAACACCAAACTGAACCTGAACGCATGTGTTCAGGTTCACGGTTCAGCGAATACCCGAACCGAACCCAAGGTTCAGGTTCAGCGTTTGAGGAAATGCCCCCTGAACCTGAACCGAACCGAACTTTGACATTCCTCGGGACATGCTGCCTGTGCTGTGGACGGTTCCATGTGTTGTCTCCCCAACACATGCATGTTGTAGAGACAACACACAAGTGTTGTCTCTGTTGTCTCACATGTGCCGCGTGGGCGGGGCAGCGATCGGCCGTGCGTTGGCTACGTGCGCTATTTAGCCGACAAATATGTCACCAGAAGCATCATCTCGATCTTGATCGGGCGTGTTGAAAATAGCAACACGACCATCATTTTCAGGCAGTTTCGAGCGAAATTTTAGCTGTAGGTCGATTACAGATTATATGTAGGTGATGTCTGGGGTCATCCAGACCGCATTTTAAAGGGCTACATAGCTATGTAACAATTAGGACCTGATAAAAAATATTGAACCTGCGGCACACATTACAAAGTGTATTAGCGGCATTCTTGATGTTGGTGACAGATACAGCAGTATCTCTACCAATAATGTTGCGCATCAGCCTATAATTTGATAGAATACACTTATACATGTGCTAAATACACTGGGATACTAAAAAAATCGCGGGACCGACGGGCAAGTACTTGTTGTGCAGCCAGAAAGTGGTACATGGTTTCAGAAATTTGGCTGTGATTTCATGAGATATGGGAATTGTGCTCTTGTTGTCGCCATATCTAATTCCTAGTCCACAGGGGGTATGCTGGGGACCCAAAGGCATGAAATGTGAGTTGGAAGGAGGGCTGCATGCCTATATTTTTTTGCATAATTTAATCTGTAGAACTGGTGAGACAACACTGATTCAGTAACGGTACTTGTTTTGAGGGTGAAATACTCTATTTATAGGTAGGATCAACGTAGTCCTTCAAGATCGGGGCAATTCAATTCAATTGGTGGGCGGCTGACTTGTTCTAATAGTTGGCGGCTCAGGTAAGTAGATCCTCGAGAGTGAAAAATGTATCAGGGTTGTTCACAGTCCATGTAGCATGAGAACATTGCGGAAGGCGTGGGGGGTGGCTCACAAGATTTCAAGGTTCGGAGACTGCCAGGTTGTGCATCGGGTCCTTGCTGAGGGTGTGACTGTGAGCGTGTGAAAGGGTCTAGACTGTTCTTTATGTCCCCAATTTTAGTATATATATAGATTAATTAACCGTTCTTTAAGATTTTGCTCGTTCGGCCATGCTATATCCCCATGTAACCTTTCTCCTTTTGTTTTTCCTCTGCTCTTGCTCTTCGATTAACCCCTTCTGTCTCGACTCTCTCTGCTTTTCAACACTGCCTTTTCATTTGCCATCAAACAGCTGACCCATGCGCAGCTTTTTTTTGATAGGACGCAGTCGATCGCAGTTGATGATTCTATTCATCAAGGTGGGGGGCCACATATCCCCCCAGCAGATTCTTCACATATAAGAATGGTGTGAATGGAACCCCTTCACCAACTTTCCTCCTTGAATTTATTTTCATTTTTGGTCTGATCTCTGGAACCGCTGCTGCGGGGATAGTCCTCTACTTCAACTCAAAACTACTGCTTCAACCCTGGGCATCCGCTCGACCATCCTCAAACTCTATATGTCTGCAACTGCCACCACTGTGCTCTCAATGCTGAATCTCACGCTAGCTGTGTCGTGTCTGCTGCTTGGTGGCCCATGATTGTTTTGCATCTCAGGCCTGAACCTCCTCAACCCACACTGAGTTGCTTCCAATCGCTCTGCCCTGCAACCCTATCTTGCCGGCTTTCATTTATGTCAAGATTTGTGGTTTTCTCGTGTTTCCGTTGTTCACTCTGGCTGGCAACAATTTATGAATCAAATTCACACCTTCATATCTTGAATCCTTCTGCCGTTTCTGGCCGGTGCAACTTGCCAGAAGATTCAAATGCAAGATCGAAACATTCAGCTTAAGTCATCCTCGATTACCTGCTCTCGCTATTGCTTCCTTCGCCTCCTTTTGAGTGCCCAGCTCCGATTATTCTTGGTTGACCAGCAGTGAGTAACTGTTCCTCTCCTGCTGTCTTCCCTTTTACATGTCTGAAAACTTCCTATGAGTTGATTTGTTTGATTCCCTGTGTCATTTGCCGCTGGGAGAGCAACTTCAGCTATCCACATTGTCTTTTTTTTCCATTTCTTTATTGTATTGTATGTTGATAATAGATTATTTTCTTAATCTTTTCTTGCCATGCTTCTTATTGCCGGAGCAAAGCGGCAGCTGATCTTGTATATATTCATATTCAGCGAACGACATATTGATGGCAGATCATCTCTTGATTGATCCTCCTTCCGCCTTCTGCACGGCGGACCGCGCCTTCCCCTCTTTTCCTTGGTGCACTTAACCATCCTCAGGACCAGTCTGAATCTTCTCGAGTGCACTCTGTATTCCAATGAATCGACGAGGCATATCTCACCCGACTTTGCTACTGAGTACCCCATGCTGCTCCATGACTGAATTTTACAAGCCAAGGTGAACTGAGCGGAAAAATATGGGAGAATTTAGATAACGAGCCGGCGGCTACACAGATTATCCAAATATATTCGAATACGGTAATTGCTGCTTTTGCCGCCTGGGACGTCAACCAGAACAGGTCAGAGAATCAAATCTTACTGCCGGACTTCAAAGCAGGCTCTGATGTGCCCAGTCTCCTACCCAGCCGCACGTTACGGGGTTGGTGGATTCTCAGTGCGGTATTTTACAGCAGAATATGTGTAGTAATACATTTCTTGTCATATGTGATCGCCCATCAATCCATTACTAGAACCTTAATTTTGCCAACCCCTCCACGGCGGCTGGTGTTTAACAAAGGTAAACAACATAGCCACCCAGCCCCATCACCGCCATCAGCTCTCGTCGGTGGCCCAATCAGTCTGTCAACAAACCCCGTCGCGTCGTGCTCTCCGCTCAGGATGCGTAAACACTCTGGAATTCCATGATGGCCTCTCACAATTTCGATAATCTCCTACTCAGTGAAATCCAGGACCAGGCCCAGACCGTTTTTGGTTCCAGACCATGCTTATGACAGCTGAAAGTCGTCCGCGCCATTCTTCAGCGCAACAGGGACGTCACTTCTATTGCAGCTACGGGCTCTAGGAAGACCCTCACCTTCTGGATGCCCCTCTTATTTACCCCTGAGGCCATCGTGGAATTCCAGAGTGTTTATGCGTCCTGAGCGGAGAGCGCGATGCGACAGGGTTTGTTGACAGACTGATTGGGCCACCGACGAGAGCTGATGGCGGTGATGGGGCTGGGTGGACCATAAATGGTAGTCCAGCGAATGCCGGATCGGATTTTTTTGTATTTTTGAGCCGATTTGGGCCTCAAAATCTCACTGTCACCGTCACCTACATCCAAAATATTCAGTTCAGGACCCTCCGTCACCCGTCACCTGAACATTTGGTCGAAATAGTACAGTACCATGTACCAAGTATTCGTTTCTTCTCCTCCACTTGACCATTGTGATCGTCCAACCGTAGCGAAGCACGGGTTACTACTGCTAGCAGATGTTCAGCCCGGTTCTAGACAGCCAGCCGGTCTAGGCACCTACGCGGACTTCGGCACGCCTAGGCGAGCACGTGCGTCTAGATCAACCAGTCACGGCGTGACTAGGCGTGACTAGGCGCCTACGCGCATGTCGACGACGCTCTGCCTAGCTTTCCTTCTCTGTACTTGACTCTGCTGTGAATCTTGGACAACAGCAACATCTTTCTGGCTCCCCTGGGGCTGCTGAAACTCTCGGGCATCCTGCCGCTCACTTCTCACTGACAATCACTGTGATACTGGGGCGAAAACGGGGCTGCCACGGCGGCTGTAGCCCGATGTCATCGTCGTGTTGATTCGCCGCCTCCATACAGACCCACCGGCTGTCGTCGCAACGGCAATGCTTGTCCCACCTTCCGAGGTCTGACGAGGCGACGATGCTCTTTAGTGGCCATACACACTCCCTCTCTCTGGCCACAGCCCGTTGCACGGGCTGCCTCAGTCAACCGTTGTCACGCTGCCTGTTTCTCTGGGTTTCGGCCCGAGAGCGCTCGCTGTGCACGGTCCCGAGGCATTCCTGGTATGGGTTACCCATGGGGGAATGCACGCGAGCATCATCCACTGTCCGATCATTCTTTTTTCTTCCTCGACAGTCACCGTCTCTGCTCGCCGCGCCGTTACGCGCCCTCCCCGCTACCTTATCCTTCTCATCACTAGTTTTTCCCCACCCACCATCCCATTTCCTTTCATTTCTTTCAAACGGTCTATCTACGTATCCCGCAGCTTATTTTGTGGAGTTAGTAGCAGCTTCGCGCCGGCTTGGGATACGCAGGGTCGTATTATGTGTACAGGCTGTGTAGCAAGGGGTATAAATTTAGAGAACTGGGAACGAGCCTCGACAGGGAGAGCGGCGTAGCAGGACTGGCGCCTCAATGCGACGGTAGAGGTGATCTGTGCAAGCCTCCATCCTGATAGGCAACGGCGGGTCTAGCCGGCCTAGATCATGATGGTCTAGGCCATCTCGGCAGACATGGACAGATATAGACGTATATATACCGGCCTCCATCCTCCTCGATCACACCGCGTCTAGCCCCCGGCTGAACGCAGTGCATGGCAGTTTGGTATTCCCACAACTCGGAAACTAAACGGATTCCTACGACTGGGGAAGGCATTTGAATACGGCGGCCTAGTTTACGTATGCACGAAACCTCGAAGTTCAGATTCATTAAACCACAAAAAGACGCTCTGTGCTGTGCTGTGCAGTGTTTAACTCATGCAACAGAAAATACCTAGATAGGCTTTGCGACCAGCTGGTCCGTCGCAGAGCCAACAGGATGATGAACCGCTTCAATCTCCCACCCAGCCTCTTTGAATAATTGCCAGTAGTGCGGGAACGTACGCTCGCAACCCCGGAAAAGAGCCATCATCTGCATAAAAGTAAGCAACAGCACTCCAACGTTACCGGGGTCCTCACCTGCATGTCTCCGAAATATGGGGCCATACCGACGGCGCCCATGTTTGCTAGCAACGGTTTCGGGGGGTTGCTGGTGGGAACTGCGCCGGGAATATGTTTATAGGACTCATTCTCTCCACAAACAAACTTTATGATGCGTTCGAGGACTATCAATTTTGTCGTGCTTTGGGCGGCCTCCCGAAGGCGTTTCAGGATCCTAAAGAATGCATGAAACCGAGGTGGAAGCGGAACAGACGTATACCTACTTCAGAGTGTACGAATCCGACCAATCATGGCATATGTATCGAAGTACGAATATACCGGCGTTCCTGACCTCTTGAGGGCCGAAGAAGTCGTGAGCTGTGTTTATTTGAGGTCAGCGTATCCAGCAACGAAACATCATTGTGCAACCTTCGAAAGAAACTCTTCCCGCAGATAGAGCACCTGGTAACTCCTTCTCCCAATACTGTGACAAGTTCAAGTCACCATCTTACGAGGGAACTGGAGCTTCACTCACGTTTTCTCCTTCCTGGATCACAGCTGACCTGTCTTGAACAATAAAACGAAGATGGGAATTGGCGCGAGCGATCTCGAGGGATGTTGAGCCGATGCCGCCACCAACATCGACGACCAGTGTATTTTTCGGCAGGGAGGACCATTGGAAACCTATCCACATAAACACAATGGAAAGGATTAGACAAGAAATACGTGCCGTTCACTACCGCGTCCGGCGGCGGCATTCTGCGAGACACGTCCATTGCCATTCCAAAACGCTTGAACCGTACTTTATTCTCTGGCTTCTCGTACCAAGTAAATAGATCTGTATGCGTGCTGAATGCTCTGTTCAGAGGTGTGTTGAATTCGTCGGTTGTTTTCTCGGGGCTTCTATCGAATATCACATCTTGAATGTATGCAGCGGCTTTGAACGTCTCGTCGGTGCTGGAGGAAGATGAGGAAAATACGCAGACATTATGGTAAAATTCACTTGAGCTGTATGAGCGCGGAGTAGCCCTTGGCACCTTGGTACTTTTCTTCGGGCCTGGATAATCTTTAAGTCCTTGCTCGCATTAGAATGATCGCAACTTACGCAGCCAATATCGTTTCAGAGTTCTTGCCGGTATCCAACAACGCCGAGATGCGGTTATGTGCAAACACGTTGGGAGACACCTCACGAAAGATATGTTGCGTAGCCAATGGCCGCAGAACCCGTGCTGTGATTCTCTCATCAATTCCACATACTATTAGGGCAGTTCGGTCCCATTATTACCTATGTTTACAGGATCCATTCCGTTCTTTTTTGCTATGTCATCGACGTGGCATCCCTATTGAAAGTGAACATCGTTTCTGTGTGAGAAGAGATTAAATAACCTGTGGACCGGCTTCACGAATAATCTCGGCCGTCGAGGACTCAGCAACCACACCCAGCGCCGCTGAGAGGAGGAACTGACAAACGGTCAGATCTTCCAATCATTAATATTCATTCCCGAAGGATTCACTCACTGCAAGAGAGGCGTCGAGGATACTTCGAGACGGATACTGTATTGTGGCGATGAGCTGTGATGCTGCGGCCACCGCTACAGCAGTGGCAGTGGAGATCTCCGGGTCTTGCAAAAGTTTTTCGTTCTCCTGAGCATTTTTCGCGCTATCGAGGTCTGGATATGTCCCAGACAATGCCTTGCATCGAGTATCCACCGTTGTAACCGAGGAGGCGATGAGGTTGCAAAGGTCAATCAAGGTAGATGCCATGGTTTGCCTTGCTGGGAAGTTTCCAATATATATACAGTCGGCGCTGGACAGCAGTAATCCGATTTGTACTAAATCAGGAAGCCCGCCGCCATGAGGACACCCAGGCCCGATGCGCTCTACTCGGGAAATCTCGGACTCCGCGATGACCGCGCGACGCGGGACTGCAGCCTAGATTAGATATCAGACTGCAAACGGTTATCACTCCGCGCTACGCCCCATTTCCACAGCTGTTTCATGGCGGCGTCTGCCAAAATGATCGGCTGAAGTTTCGTAACTCACCAAAACCAGCACTGAATCTTGCAGTGCTTAAACGGCACGGGTCTTGTGGTCGCACTTTCCGTTCTTCTGGTGCAGCCCTTCTCATAGACTCGAAATAGATGCAATTGAATCTAGCTCTGCGGTGATCACGATTTGGACCCTCTGCACCACGGCGATCAAAAATACCATGCCATTCGGTCGTACAGTGCACTTACACCGGCATCTACGGTCACTTTCCGTTCTTCCGGTGCAGCCCTTCTCATAGATATTAGACTCGAAATAGATGCAATTGAATCTAGCTCTGCGGTGATCATGATTTGGACCCACAGCCATCAAAAATGCCATTCTACACCGTGTCACCGGCATCTACGGTCTTGTGGTTGCAGTTCCGTTCTTCCGGTGCAGCCCTTCTCGTAGACCCGAAATAGATGCAATTCATTGACAATCTAGCTCTGCGGTGATCATGCTTTGGACCCACTGCACCACGGCGATGAAAAATACCATGCCATTCTACACTGGCATCTACGGTCTTGTGGTCGCAGTTCCGTTCTTCTGGCGCATCCCTCCTCATAGACTCGAAATAGATGCACTTGAATCTATCTCTGCAGCCACGAGACGCGGGAGTCGACCAAATGCCGTGATACTGGCACGAGTGAAAATGGCAGGTGTTACCGTGCCACCTTGTCGGTCCCCGTCGAGTCCTCGACCAACGAAATATACGGGGGGGAACCGGCAAATTTGGTGTCCGTCCCGTCAAAAGGCAGCCGTGTTTAACGCCGCACTTACGGGACGGCACCTATAAATATTACTGGGACAATTTTTAAACTGGATGGTTAGCTGCTAGTGCTCTCAGCATCCCAGAAATGTCTTTCCTATCCGACTCCCACGCGGCAGTTGGTGGAAGTGCTTTTGCACTGTGCGCATCTGCATCTCTGATCTGTTTCCTATCTGCACTACCCTACATATTATCTCGATGTCAACCTGAACAACACATTCCAGGTCCCTTCTTGGCACGATGGACTCCCTTGTGGCTGGCCTACCACGCGTATAGAGGCCGCCGGTACATCGCCGTTCATAATGCACATCAGGTAATTCCTCTCATATTCCATTTTTCTTCCCTGAAAGAATGTTAACCTTTTTTCAAAGTGCTATGGTGCTTTGATTCGCATTGCTCCGAACCATGTCTCTGTTGCATCTCCGGATGCCTTGTCGGTTATTTACGGCCAGGGTCACAACGCCCCCGCAAAGTCTCCCTTTTATGATGCGTTCGTGGGCAACGGAAAGTCTTCCCTATTTTCCACGAGGGACCGTCAAGATCACTCCACGAAACGGCGGGCGATGTCACATGGATTCTCCAGCGGTGCCTTGCAGGCATTCATTCCTCTCATTCATTCGACTATAGGGAAATTTACGCGTAGGATGGACGAGCAATGCGACAAGGCCGAATTCTTTGACGCGTTGCTTTGGCTCAACTACCTTGCATTTGACATCTTGTCTGATTTAGTCTTTGGTGAGCGCATCGGGATGTTAGAACGGGTATGGAAAAATCCAGGCAACCCATTTCCGCGTATTTATATCATCCTTCCCTTCCCTCAGGGTTCCGATGTTGTATCCATCCAACGACCTGACAACTCGTTCGTGAATGAGAATGCAATCGCACTCGTAGATGAGGTACGGACTTTGCAAATCTTCGGATAAGTTGTCTAACATCAAAACAGCGAGAACACTTTGCGGCTGTCATTGGAATCCATCCTTTCCTTCAGTGGGCAGTCAGCTTTATGCCCTTCCTCAGTGGATGCAAAGCGACTTCGGCCTTGGAAGAACTGGCTCGCCGTCAGGTCTTGAAGCGCCTTTCGTCCGGTACCAATCGCAATGACATCCTTGGGAGGCTCATCAATGCCCGCGGATTTGATGTTCGCTCCCCGAATGCCGATGAGGTTGCTGAGCTCACTGCAGAGAGCGTAACTCTCCTGTGAGTGTCTGTTTCAAGATCCCGTTGATCATGCTAACTCGCGATCAGCATCGCCGGTAGCGACACCACCTCGAATTCCATCGCGGTCATTCTTCATTTTATTGTCACCCATCCTCGTGTATATGTCAAGTTATTGGGACTACTCCTCGATGCTGCGGCTGATCAGAACGAGTTGAGTTATGAGCAAGTGAAAGACATCCCTTACCTCCAGGCCACGATTAACGAGGGGTATATTCACAAATGATACCCCTTTGTGCATAACTGACGAGTTTTAGGTTACGCTTGCATTCTACAACCGCCATCGGCCTTCACCGGTCCGCGCCTCCAGGTGGCCTAGTGTGCTGTGGACATTATTTTCCCGAAGGGGTGTGTCATTGCCCTGCCCTGCCCTGATACTTTCATCTCACCAAGTGCCCATAGACTGAGCTTTCTGTTCCTGCTTGGACGATCGGCCACGCCGCCGAGGTGTGGGGGGATCCAGGGACCTTTCGCCCTGAAAGATGGCTTGAAGGCAAGGAGATTCGCCAGTATCTTCTCGCCTTCGGCAAGGGTCCCCGAGCATGCGTAAGCGGTCTGTTTCCCCTCCCTTCGCTGGAGCTGACTCTCTGGCTTCAGATAGGTCAAAAGTAAGGGATTTGTATACTTGATACAGCCATCATCTAACTTTCACAGCCTGGCATATATAGAGATGACTTCGGTCATCGGAATTATGCTTCTGAGATATAAGATCGAAGTCAAGTCCCAGGAGCTCAAAACAATAGAAGGATTCATGCACAAACCACTGAGCTTTGGTATTAAACTGAGCGTCAGATAGAACATCCATGTTGGTTGCACTGTTTTGAATTGGCTGGTCATGCTGTGTGTATATCGAATGAAGAACAATGCTGTTTCCGAGCGACTTCAAGATGTTGAATCCTGCCGACATTTACTTAGTCCGAATTCCGAACCCCTTCGTTGGTGCTTGTTGACTCGCCCCTGAACCAGGTGTCGCAACGATGTAGGTGTTGACATGACGCAGCTCCATCACTCTCGTGTCGACTCCCGCGTCTCGTAACTGCAGAGATAGATTCAAGTGCATCTATTTCGAGTCTATGAGGAGGGATGCGCCGGAAGAACGGAACCGCGACCACAAGACCGTAGATGCCGGTGTAGAATGGCGTGGCATTTTTCATCGCCGTGGTGCAGTGGGTCCAAAGCATGATCACCGCAGAGCTAGATTGTCAATGAATTGCATCTATTTCGGGTCTACGAGAAGGGCTGCACCGGAAGAAAGGAAAGTGCGACCACAAGACCCATGCCGTTTAAGCACTGCAAAATTCAGTGCTGGTTTTGGTGAGTTACGAAACTTCAGCCGATCATTTTGGCAGACGCCGCCATGAAACAGCTTGTGGAAATGGGGCGTAGCGCGGAGTGATAACTGTTTGCGGTCTGATGCCTAATCTAGGCTGCAGTCCCGCGCCGCGCGGTCATCGCGGAGTCCGAGATTTCCCGAGTAGAGCGCACCGGCTACTACCCGGGGCCTGCCTGGGTGTCCGCCCACTCATGGTAGCGGGCTTCCTGATGTAGGTGCAGTGGGTCCGAAGCATGATTCATTTCCATCATCGGGAAAGCACATGATACTTCGTGGAGCCGTGATTGTTTGGTTGATCTCAGGGTCGATAGTTTTGAGGTCTGGAAGCTGTAGATGAAGCAACTCACACTTCGAGTACATATGTGAAGGCCATTGAGTCCAGGATTTCCCCGGGTGGGATGCCGGGTGATCGTCCGGCGCGAAGGCGCCCAAAGAAGGGCTTGACGGCACCACGTTTACCGGCCAGCGGGTAGGACGTTACTTAGCATGTTTCATTCATTATGTACTAGTTCCACTCTCCTGATCGTACATAGCCGTTCTTGAACCAATGTGAGTGGGATTTCGGTACTGTAAAGTTTCCCGCGTTCTAGTCTGTCTCCTCGATAGCTGTACTGGGGATACTGGATTTCTCTGCGTTCCTTCTCCGCACGGTGATTAAAGTGAGTAGAAAGCAGAAGGAACCGGTCGCGGCCAGTAACTAGAGGGTGTGAATTGCTTTGATAGCTCTTTGCCATCGGTTGCTAGTGCTCACTCCACTGAATAATGTCGGTCTCCACCAAATAAAGTTCTCGGTGAGAAGGGCCCCATTGATAGGTGGACCTTGTGTGGGTTGGAATTGCATGTGAACGAGAATCAAAGACACATACCGATTAAACCACCCAGGCCGACAGCGGCGAATGCGACTCCGATTCTAAGACTAAAAAAGGCCGCGGTTTGAGTGGACTGCATAGTAGCATTGCATTCCCTCACCCCAGTTCTCCCATATCATCTGTCAGCAGCGTGACAAGAGGTGCCGCTAAAGTGATGTCTCGGACATGATTAGAACAAGGTTATTGGGAGAGCAATGAGGGACTTACATACTCCAGCGCAGAATCCATAGAGAACACAGATAATGGTGACGCTGATAATATTCTTCAGCCCTATGATCCCAAGGATTACCACTGCACCACAGCCAGAGGCAACAGTGATCATATTTAGAACACCTAAGGATCGAGCAAAAAACCCCGGCCAGAGACGTCCGACAAAGCTCGATGCGTTCAGAATCACAAGCTAACTCAAGCTTTATTTAGTCTAACACTATTGATACAGTGAATAACGCACCGAATAGAATGCGAACGTCTGGTCGATGCCATGGCTGATAGCATCCAGTTGCAAGTAGAAAAGAGGGAAATAATATCCAGCAGCAAATGTCGACATTCTGATGATTTAGGTGTTAGAGTGAATTGAGAATGTGCACGGACTCACGCTATGGTGGAAAAAATGAATGCCCTGTCACGACTAAACCGTCTCAGCGACTTCCAAAACTCAAGATCTCTCGGCGGCGGAGATTTCGGATGCATGAGGAGGCAAGCAATCAGGAGTAGTACGCTCACAAGAGCTGCACTCGCTCGCACGGCATTCGCGAAGCCGAGCCGGTGTAATGTATTGTTGAGCATGATTGGATGTACGACAGACCCAAGTGAGACCCCTGCTGCTGTGATGGACATCGCCATAGCTGTTCTTTTCTTGAAATAGTGAGAGACGATGGCGATGCTCGGAACATATGCAGCTCCTGCCCCGATTCCGGCACCCAGTCCTTGGGCAAGGACTATCTACAAAACAAAACATCATCATTTTGGAATTTGAGTGGAGGAGGCCGAAACCAACCTGGTATAATTTCCCGGGCTTGCAGAGCGATAGCATGAAAAGGCTGAAGCATTGAAGAAAACATCCACCATATACCAGAAGCTTGCTGGGTGCGGTCAGTCTGTGCTCTGGAGAAATGGAACCACTTACAAGTGACCTCGATCGTACCAACGGCCCACCACCAGACCACCAGAGATGACAAGAAACAGATTAACACTCCCAATCCATCTGATAAATTGAGTCAGCAAAAGCAAAGGCTTGCAAGAAAAATAGTTAATGACGAGATCGCTGAGGATGATGAATGTGTAAGATAGTCCCGCACGTAGAAATCTAGATGAAGTTCTGGTAAACAAACAAACTTTCGCATTGGAACCGAACACATTACCTTGATAGACACCGAAAGAACTGGCATATCTATTACCAAGAACTCAGCACAAATTACCAGGAGGCATAACACGATGTACCCCGCTCCGCAGAATTGCACGAGAAATCTATAGATTGATAGTGAGCACAGTATTCTACCATCAGGAATAATGAACCTACGACCCAGCGACTGTGAACCAGGCATGAAGCCCGCCTTCAGGGTATGTTGGCACATCGAGGTCTTTTAAATTGTTCGGCGGCATCGGCAACTTCTGCTCAACCGGAAGTGGTGAGCCTTCGACGGTCAGTTCCTCTTCGGTAGGACAGTTCAACATTAATGCTGGTGGGCGACAAGGGTGAAACAATGTTGCGAGTCGATGCAGGCAGTTTCTCCGACCTTTGAAAATGGTGACTGTTCCTTCCAGATAAAATATCGTAAACGAGCACACCGCGGCAAGCCCGAGGCAATATATATATATTCTCCGTTTGATCTCTGCCACGGTGGAAAACAAATCCCGAGTTGTGCCAGTCTGCCGGGCAACATTGCAGGAAGGCACATGCAGAGAATTACTCATAACACCGGTTTCCGGGGATTCACTGCATTCAGGGCTCCACTAACCACACGCACCGCATGCTCAGCGGGAAATCAGTATCAGTTGTGGGTCCATGACATGACACACACCGCATGCTCAGCATATGGGAAATCAGTATCAGTTGTGGGTCCATGACATGACACACCGCATGCTTGGTGGGAAATCAGTATCGGTTGTGGGTCCATGACATGACATGCACCACACGCTCGGTGTATGGGTAGGTAGGTAGGTAGGTAGGTAGGTAGGTAGTACAAGATAAGCCGCCGCTCCGCTCCAGCAGATGGTGGAAAGGACAATTGAACTGAGAGTTACTCCGGGCTGGAAATGATGGGAGAAAAAATATTGAGAATCCGGATATAAACCCGTTTGGGGTAATCTAACATCGGTCCGGTGCTGCCGCCGATTGATCTCGATACAGCCCTTTTCAGAAAAGAATACCAGTTTGATCGTTCGGTGGAGCTTCAGATTTGTTTACCTTGGCTTGGCCGTGAGTCCCGTTCTGTCTCCTTTTGTCTTCTGTTCCGCTCCACATTCTCGTCACCTCCCCGGCTAATGCTCCAACGTCTGTCGAGTCTCGACGCCTCTCGTTGCTTCAGACTACAATGGCGCGCGGCTTGAACCAGCAAGATCTGTCTTCCAACACCAAAAAGACAGTAATAAACATGTACTGTAACCGCGGGCGCAAGCAGACCGACATCGCCCTAGATCTGCGAATATCCCCAAGCTCGGTGCAGAAGATACTAGGGCGCTACCGTAAGGACTCCCAGGGCTTACCTGCACCACCAACACTCCTGGTCCGTGGCCGCCCGCGACTGCTGAGGACGGGGGACGTCGATGTGCGTATACCTTGGAATCGTCGCCATATCTAACACCGGAATCTGGCCTAGTTTCTCATCGGTTTGATTACACGGACACCCGACATTTACTTGTACGAGATGCAGGAGGAGTTGCGGGAGATGTGTGACGTCGAAGTCTCTATCCTCACAGTCTGGCGAGCATTGAAACGCCGCGGGATCACCAGGAAAAGGGTGCGTGTATCGGTTCTTATTCTTCCTCTTGCCATATCGATACTGACTCTGTGATTGCTCTCTGCAGGTCTCGCGGGTCGCCTCTCAACGCGACGAAGAGGCGCGGACGAACTACATGATCTACATGACGACCACCTACCGCGCGGACCAGCTTGTCTGTGTCGATGAGGCGGCTTGCAATCGAGCAACAACGAAACGGGGATGGGCCTGGTCCCTGTGCGGTGTGCAGGCCAGAAGGCATGATGTATACATACGCGGAATAAAGTGCGTACCTTTCCATTGCCCTTTCGACATCATGCCTCATAACCTTTAGGTACTCGGTTCTCCCTGCACTTTCCTTGAGCGGGGTGCTGCACTTGGACGTTCTGGCTGGCTCCTATAAAGCTCAGGACTTCAACAGCTTCATCGACGCCCTCCTCGATAATATGAACCCGTTCCCCGGGCGAAATTCGGTCATCGTAATGGACAATGCCAGCATTCACAAGTCGGAGGAGCTCCGCCCGATGGTTGAACAACGGTATCCATTTCCTCTCCTGTCGTCTCCTCACTCGAACTGGAATTGACAACTCTCTGAAGGGGAATGCGTCTAGAATACCTCCCTCCTTACTCGCCTGATTACGACCCGATCGAAGAAGGCTTCTCTTCGATGAAGGCCTGGATCCGCGCGCATCGGGACTACACTGGTCCTGTGTTGGCAGGTCAGCCCGGCGCCGACTCGCCCTACGCCATGATTTGGCGCGCCGTATACGCGTCGATGACTCCGGAGAAGGCCCAGGGATGGTTTCAGCACTCGGGCTATCTTTAAATAGGAAGTGTGCGTGTATTCAGGAGGAATAGGAAGCATATTGGAGTCTACAAGTACAAGTTTACTTTGAATACATTGTGAATTGTTCCTTGCCCCGCCATTTGAGTTCTTCGGTCAATTCGCACGGCCTTTACCCTTCCAGTCTTTCCCCATCGCCGAAATCGACTCCTCGACGAAGAGTTCTGCCAACTCAACCGGCATATTAATCTGATCAACGAAGAAGCTCGCATCCAAGATGAGGACGTGATCAACTCGAGTAATCCCCACCTCGCGAAGATAGTCGGCGAAGATAATGGCGGGGAATGTGAGTGCAGATGACCCGACGAAAAGCTCCGAGTCGTCGATACCTTGGAGAATGCTGGTGACAGGTAGATACCGGATCTCGTCCGGGATGGTGTTTTCGTCGCCGCCGAGAACATGGGGTTGAGAGCGGTAGAGGGAGGTGGGAATCATAGCCGCAATGTTAGCTTTATTAGCGCTCGCCGTCGTGATCGTACCCAGAGGGCTTCGACGTGGAGGTGATATGGTGACAGCGTTGCCGCCACTTCCAGCAACGGGACTCGCTCCAGTGTTGACGGTTACGTGGATGGTGGGCATCACGGGTGCTGACTGAGTGTTGGCAGACTTGCTCCGAGTCGTCGGGCGGGCCTTCTTCCGGTCGGTGAGGAAAAACTCCTGGAAGATGATGTTCTCGGGGGGCCGCTTCACCGTCGCATGGCCAACCGCCTCAAATAATGATGAGCCACAAGCGATGCGAACAATTCAAAGGGAAGCTCACAATTTCTTTCGCCCAGAGAGATGTTTCTTCGGGATCGACGCGATGATGGTGGCCATCGATAGTATCAACGTAACAAAGTTGGTGCCGGTGCAACGCGCACGCAAGGTGGCTTTTGAGCTCGCGGTATTCCTGCGTGTATTGGAATGTCCGCTTTTCGGGTTCCGAAGAGCTACCCAACTTGCGCTTGCCACCGCGGCTGGAACCCGCCGACACCGTTTCTTGAGGAAGGTTCTGGTGAAAAAGGGTAAGCAACAGGTTAAAGATGACGTTGGGACGACGACGTACCAAGTTCTTGATCAAACAACTGACAGTCCGAGTCCTCACCCTCCCCATCTGCCCGATTCCGCTTTCCAAGCAATTGTCCCAATCAACTGCACTAGACAACCCGTGGATGGCGGTGGTGACGCGCTCCTTGTCCCACTTGTAGCCGAGATTTGCGGATGTGGGATGGATGGCCATCATATCGCAGATCTCGGCGTACGCGATGGCGAACGGGACACCTCGGCCATAAGCCTTAGTCCGAGTAACGAGCGCCGCCCCGACCGCCCCGACGACATTACTGTTGATGGGGATCTCGAAGGGAAGGAGAACACCTTCAAAAGTAAGGTTATGAACTTGAATACGACTTGAATATGTAGCTAGGCAGCTTACCTGCAGTTGCTGGAGTTGCAGCAGCTGGAACAGCTGCCTGGGGAGCGGCGGGAGCGTCCTCTGGGGTGTAGGGAGGAGGGGGACCAGCCGGGGGACCCTCCGACGGCGGAACGAGCACTGTCCAGCCTTCTTGCTGGCGGGTGTGGTCCCGATAATGGGGAGGGTTGTTGCTGTTAGCGTTGTTTTGCTGCATGAGTACTTATCGGGGGCGGAACTGGTGAGCCAAAGGCATCGTATTTTTGCGCAATAAATACATCGTGCTAAGCTCGCGTAGAGTGGAGTATTTGTGTGGGGTTTTTGTGGAGTCACAACACCATGTTGAAGGGCGGGACCAGGTTGTGGAGCTGAACAGAAGACAAAAGGAGACAGAACGGGACTCACGGCCAAGCCAAGGTAAACAAATCTGAAGCTCCACCGAACGATCAAACTGGTATTCTTTTCTGAAAAGGGCTGTAAGCTCTGCCCCTCCCCACCCCGTTTCTTCCAATGCCCCCGCCCACCGACCCCCGGGAACGGGCCAGATGGGTTGTCACTATTGTTGCCTCCATCGTCTAGTACATTGTGTATGGTGTCATGGTCCATATTGCACCACTGATCAGATGTCCAGTCGCAGGCCGGAGCTCCGGGAGCCATTCTGGGGGCGTGGACGCGTCGAGAGGTGAGGTACGGGGGGCGAGCGACGGATGGAAAAAGCTAGTCACGTCGTGTTACATATGTTACATCATCCCAAACGGGTTTTATATCCGGATTCTCAATATTTTTTCTCCCATCATTTCCAGCCCGGAGTAACTCTGAAGCTGTGTGGAGTCCACACTACAGAACAACGTTAACCCTATAAGGAAAGGGTCCCGCCCTGAGCATTGTTCGGTCTGGTTGAGTGAACTTTGTCTGAGCAACTTGAACTTCCGTCGGGGCCATATGGCTGAACATGGAAATGAGGGCAAGGGGAAGAGATGACTGGATGGGCTTGAATAATGTTTCATGGCCACAACCTGCCACGACACGCGAAACAGGGCGAGTGCATGTCAGCGTGACCTTGCGGCAAGTTGTACGCGAGCATTGATCCGAACGATCATGGACAAAGCCATGATTGATGGGGTTGAATCCAAGGCAGGAGGAGAGCAAATACATTGACAACCAAGAGCTGTCCAGTACTTAAAGGTCCAAGAAAAGGTTGAGGAGAAATAAATTCGGGCCAAGAGAATAAGAATAACCCAAAGAAGCCACGAAAAAAAGAGATAAATAACTTCCAGTTGGTGTAAATTGAAGCATATTGAATGAGAACAATGTTACACATTCTTCCAGTGATACAGCTGTGAAAGATAAAGCAGAACGAGGGTAGAGAAGAAAATTCGGCAGTTGTATATCCAGACCTATTCCGAGCCAACCACAATTTCCCAAGCCAGGGAAGAACAGTTGAATCAGAGAGGAGTCAAATGATTAATTGGGAGCGAACAGTTGAAGAAAGCCTGAAGAGTTTGAGCGAGGCTTGGGGAAGCAAAATCAAGGAAAGAAGGGAAAAGACAGTGATGGGAAACGGCTCGACATTGGCTTTTATCTAAGCCACGGGAATATGACCACGGTGAGAGAAATTGAGCGGTGTTGTGGCACAGTGAGATAATTAACCATGGTACAGTGAGAAATATGCTGCGAAAAACTGCGCGATGGTCAGCTGAGGAAGTGGAATGGCTGCTACTGGAATGGGCTTACTACACAAATGGGGCAGGTGGGCAGGACCAGCAGGACGAGAGGAGACGGAAAGGCAATGGCGATACAGCTACATGGGGCAATTGCATCGCTGAACGAGCAAATCATTAAAGAACAGTTAATTAATTAATGGTCTTGAAGCGCGAAATGAGCGGAGGTTGCATGGAGGGATAAAGCACCATGCCTGGGAGAATTTCCAGTAAACAGATCCCAGAGAGAGCCATGTATAGAAGAATTGAAATTGAGTTGGGAAGGAGCACGCCAGTAGTAGATGAGCATTGAAAGTCTGAAGAGTGCAAGATCGGGCCAACTTGAAGAATTGATGGTGGGGCGTAAAGAGAGATTGAAGGCGGGGATAGAAAGTGGTTGTAGGCAAGAGAGAGCAGTCGCTTATTTATCTATGCCTCGGTGACACAGCCGTAGTGTGAAAATGTGGAGACGCAGTGAGAAATTAACTGCAGCACAGTGAGAAATTCGCTGCAGGGATCTGCATGCCTCCACGGATTGCAAGAAGGGTGGTCAGCTGAAAAACTTCAATTGAAAACCCCCGGAATCCGTTAGGTCCACAAATGGGGGAAGGATAAGCACCCTTCAGGACGAACCCAGAGGAAAGCCCAAAGGAGACAGAGATAAATGGGGTAATTGCACTGCCGAACGAGCATTTCGTTAAAGATCGGCGCAAGCGGAGCAGGTGACAGAGCCAAGACCAGTCAAGCTATATGGAGAAAGGAACTAACAGGTACAAATTGATTAGCACCGCCAAACGAGCAAAATCTTAAAGAACGGTTAATTACACGGCACGGTCCGAGTAACGAATGCCGGTTTCCAAGGATTCTCCCGGTGTACAAAGAAAGCGTAAATTACACCTTCGCCCCTGGACTCCTATTTTCCCTCTAAGCTCAAGGATGCAGACCCCGTAAGTTTCCCTATGCCCCACGGTAAAGCCTAGACATCAAACAGAAGCATAAAAATTGTTAGCCTCACTCGAAACTTGAAACACGCAACTCTATCTCAACAACAGGTGGCTGTTGTAATGCATGTGAAGGTTTAGATTCTGCAATAGAAATTGTTGAGAACTCGTCTCAGCAATCTTTTGGCAAGAAATCCATCGACCGACTTAGTCATGTTCAATTGGCAGCTAAGCTCAAGGCACTATCTCGACAGCTGCATGCGGAGCAGGTTAAGGTTAATTTTTCAAAACAGCACCTCCATGCATCTAGCCTAACTAACCTCTTTCAGAAAACCAATTATTGGATATCGCTCAAGGGTGCTCAGAAACAACTGAAGGATCACAAGCGGCTGATTAATCTTCTCTCTGTTAATAACGTTCCGGGCCACCCACGCTTGCTCTCCAATGCGAAGAAGGACAGTTGGAGTGCCAGAAAAACTGCTGAAAAGAGTCAGCTCGCTATTGACGGAAAATATCATCCCTGGAATTATACCGAGTTTGACAAGGACCTCGCCATTCTCATCTATGAGCTGGGTGGAGGAGCTGCTCTGTACACACTGAACAAGGCCCCAATAATGCTCCCATCGTGCCATACCATTGCCGACACTCGTGGCAAGCTCAATTTACGCATCACTGTTGGCGATGTCAAAGTTTCTGACATCCTCGCAAATATTGAGGCTTTGTTCAGTGACATTGATTCTGGAGATTCGGGCCCTGTCCTTCACACACTCATGCAGGACGAAATCGCCGGGGATGGGCGATTATGCTACTTGTGCTTTAGGGCCATTGCTCTGCATGGCAGAACAAGTCCTTTGCTTTTTTTTTTTTTTGCTGTCTGCTCGTTTTTTTTGGGATATTCACGTTGTCCACTGATAATCCTAGTCAACACCGATGGTGTGCCATGTGATTCTTTTTGTTCACTGTTTCCCCACATATCTTCAACAGGGTGATATTTGATGAGGTGAGTTGGTGATCTTTATGTCGTAGCTTAGAGAACTTCTCCAGTGGAGATCGTTCCTCGGATTCTCAGACTCATCACCCGTCCGCGGACACGTGGACCTCCGACCCCAATCAGCCATAAGAAATTTCGAAAGCATGTGCAGACTTACTACCCACAACGACCTCCTATTCCAGCCTCTGCACTATCCCGCAGTTCTGCCTCTTCATTGCAACGACTCATCCTCACTCTGTGTGTGATTTCCTGACCTGAATCTATATCCCCTCCTCCACGAAACGAAACACCCAGTCTCCGCCCCCCGCATCCAGCTTGTTATAGGCAAATTAGACCTGAGTGCAAGTAGCAATCATCTTGTTGTTCGGTCACGCAGCATTGATAGGGGACTTGTGTTGTTCAGGAGTGCAGAAAATTATCATGAAAAGTGAGACTGAACGGAGAGAGGCACAAATCGAGTAGGAAAACTTCTGCCACCTGGATATGGCAACGAAGGCAGATCCGGCCAGTGGGCCAATGTTCGAGGTGTTTGAACCTTGAACTTGTCGGCCAAGTGCCCTGCCTCGACGTTCAGGTGGGAATTTATGAGCTTTTCTGTCGAGCAGAATTGGAGGTACCATGTCATCCTTCACAAATAGCCTGACGACATGCCATTGAAATGGATGGATTCTGCTTGTTACTTCTCAAAACGAGAATCTAATAGCCTAAACCAAACATAATACCTGCCATTATCTCGGCAGCAACAAGAACATTGCATGGGGACTTCTGCCTAATTTTAGGATGTGAAGAGCTGAGATAGTAGTTGTAGACACAACTGGATGTTTACAGATTTCTTAGTGAATACTATTGTCCTTCGTGTTGTCCGAGATGCCCGAACACATCAGAGTGAGGCTTGGGCCACAAAAAGAATAAAGAATATTGGGCCGGCCAACCCTGAGGATATATATGGAGTATCGCCTGAGATGATCACTTTTTTCTGACAACTCGACTCATCAGGGCCTTATGGGATGAGAATGTCTTCAGGATATATACTTGTAGTTGAACCGTTTCTCTACACTGGTTGAAGGTTTCAAGTTTTTGAGTGAAAAAACTGGTGAAAAATATTTAGAATTTTGCAGAAGTTTTTCGCCGAAAAAACAGGTGAAAAACTTAAAAGTTTTTCAGGACCTTTTCAACTTGGAATCACCGTGAAAAATGAGAAATAAAATTCATGGTTTCTTTTCAAAGAATTTCACCACTAATATTTCGGATATTACAGACCTTTTTTGCCGAAAAAGCAGGTGAAAAATTTAAAAGTTTTTCAGGACCTTTTTGACTTGGAATCACCATGAAAAATGAGAAACAAAATTGATAATTTCTTTTGAAAGAATTTCACCACTAATATTTTCGATGTTACAGAACTTTTTCGCCTAAAAAGCAGGTGAAAAATTTAAAACTTTTTCAGGACCTTTTTGACTTGGAATCACTGTGAAAAATGTGAAATAAATTTCTTAGTTTCTTTTGAAAAAGTTTCACCACTAATTCATACACATTTGCAGGCAGAAACTGTGGTGAAAAACTTGAAACCTGAACTTTCAAGTTTTTCACCACAGGTTCCACCTACAAAAATACAATCAAATGTCTGAAAAAAGTTTGATGAAAGATGGTAAAAAATTAGAAAAGCAGATAGCACTTTTTTCAACATTTTTCAGAGTCATTTATTTCTTATTTTTCACTAAAAAAAGATGGCAAAAGAAACCTCATTTCATACTGATTTTTTGGCGTAAACAATGGTGAAAAACTCAAACTATTTTCCCCTCAAGATCAGAATGAGATATGTGAAATAATGTTCAGGGATCTGTGCTGGATCATCTTCAGATATTGACAGGGAGACTGGCCATTCATTTTGAGATACAAGGCCAAAACCCCAGCTCCCTACTTGCTTCCCATCCCTTTCCTGTGGTATATATTTCATTTCTTGCTGCCCCTGAATCAGAAGTCAGACTCTGAGGAGGATGAGTACAATGATTACCGTGAATCAAGCCTCAAATGTGAACTAGACCACTACAATGATACCATTTGTTGTGATATTGACAAAAATCCCGGTACAGCACTTGTGAAGTGGCGGGGTAGGTTGGGATTATGACCTGCAACAACTCAAAGCAGTGAGTTGGCAGATTGGGCCAGGGAGGAGTCAGTGTAGTGTCTGTGATACACAGAGGGGTTGAAGCTAAATGTCGAGGAGTCACACAATCAAAGGATCACAGAAACCATAAGTCTGGATATGCACTCCCTGCCGCATGTGATACGGTCCTGGAGTCCTGAATTCACTCCTTTCGTCCATAAAATCCACTATTTATCTCTCTGCTTTGGTTTTCCATTGGAGGGTCCACTAAGATATCAGAAACTCACTGGTTGAACATTTCAAAATTTTCACCTTCTTTTTCAGTGAAAAATGTCGTTTATTTTTCACACATTTTTCACTGAGAAAGCAGGTGAAAATTTCAAAACATTTTCATCACTTTCTTATTTTATTTCGAATTTTTCACCTTGAATTGAGAAAGTGCTGAAAAAGTTTTAAAATTTTCACCTTCTTTTTCAGTGAAAAATGTCTGAAAAATAAACAACATTTTTCACTGAAAAGGAAGGTGAAAAAATTGAAATGCTCAACCAGTGACTGTTCATATTATATTTCCATAATAGTTATTCCATGGATCACTGGGCAAGGCTCATTGGGACAGGAGAACATCAATATTTCTTGCAATTTATGGAGCACTACTGTGACATTGCTACTTCTAACTACCTTTACATGGCCTACACCACCATTTTCAAAACTCCTTTTGTCCATGTTTTCGGTCCAACATTTGTAAGTATTGGTCTGATCCTCATGAAATGTCACCCAAAACATTGTTGAAATGCAAAGTATTGAATCCCTCGATGCTTCGACAACATGTATCTTCTGGGATATATAGTGCACACAATATTTCACCAATGTTCCTCAAAGCCTTGAGGAAGTGTTAAATACCGAGCCGAAGAGTAGGGAATAAGTCTGAGGGGGTAACGCCGATGGACTCTGGGATATGGAGTCTGAGGATCGGAGTATCGGAGTTAGAGCGAGCACCACAAGAGCGGAGGGTGCACTCACTACCTGGGCTGGAGAACATAGAGAGAAGGAGAGAAGTCCGGAGATCGGAATCTGGAGTCCGAGTCAGAGCAGAGTGAATAGCCAAGCAACATTAACAATCAAGCTGAAGTACAAGCAAGTTATTTATACTAAGTAAGTCATTGTAATCCTAAACAAGAAAAGTGTCAGGACCGTATGGTTGTAACTATAAGTGGTAGTCCATATATGGTAAAAGAAAAGAAGACGGAAGTAAAACAATAAGATGGAAGTCCACATGAGTAAGAAAGTTCATCACAAGAACAGATAAACAGGAAACACTCAGTAATCCTTCATTGCATGAAAAACCCAATGATCCGCTCGGACGAAAGTCATCCGAGCTACTCCGGAGTTATCGGAGTTTCATAGGTGCGTATTGATCATAGTCATCCAATTGACCACAAAAACCATCCTTGCCACGCACCGTGGTGCCACAGATTCAAAATCCGAATTGCAGCATCCAAGTCCGTGATGAAGTCTCGGGCCCGAGCGGAGGTAATATCCCGCTCGGGGTGCACGGTAACCGACGGGTGATAGCCCTTGTTGGCGAAGAAAGGAGACACTCCGGTAGTTTCATTAGGAGTGTTATTGTAGGAGAACTCGCCTAGAGGGAGAAGTGCAGCCCAGTTGTTCTGCTGGTAATTGCAGTACATCCGGATGTATTGTTCCAAGGTCTGGTTGACGCGCTCGGTCTGTCCGTCGGCGGAAGGATGGTATCCGGCGGTAAAGTGTAGATGCATATTGAGCGCTTCTCCCAAGGAACGGAAGAAATGATTAACAAACTCGGTGCCCCGGTCGGAGGTGACATGGCTCGGGACTCCGTGCTTGGAGAAAACATGAAGGACGAATAAATGGGCTAACTCGGACGCCGAGATTTTGCCGTGACAGGGAATAAAGAGTCCCATCTTGGACAGGCGGTCGACAATGACGAGGATGCTGGTATAGCCGTCAGACATAGGGAGCTGTTCAATGAAGTCCATAGAAATCGAGTCCCAAACAAAAACCATCCTTGCCACTCACCGCGGGGCCATGGATTCAAAATCCGGACTCAAAATAGCCTAAAATGGCTGGTTTTTGTGGTCATTTAGATGACTATGATTCATACGCATCTATTGTGACCTTCAAATCAAAAATCCATCTCACAATGGCCTCAGCGAAATTTAAATACTTGTGGAAACAGCCATTTTAGGCTATTTTGAGTCCGGATTTTGAATCTGTGGCCCCGCAGTGGGTGGAACGGATCGTCTGTGTGGTTATTTGGATGACTATCATTTATACGCATCTATTGTGACCTTCCAATCAAAAATCCATCTCACAATGGCCTCAGCGGAATTTAAATACTTGTGGAAACAGCCATTTTAGGCTATTTTGAGTCCGGATTTTGAATCCATGACCCCGCGGTGAGTGGCAAGGATGGTTTTTGTGGTCATTTGGATGACTATGATCCATTCGCACCTGTGGAGACCCTCAAATCAAAAATCCATCTCACAATGGCCTCAGCGAAATTGCAGTGAGTGGCAAGGAGGGTTTTTGTGGTCATTTGGATGACTATGATATATATGCACCTATGGTGCCCCTCAAATCGAAAATCCATCCAACAATGGCCTCAGCAGAATTTAAATACCTCTACACCAAGAGCTTCGAACTCAGATGGCCGCTGCACAGAAGCGCTATCAGGGACCCGCAGACAAGCGGAAAACCGCGGACCCGAAGATCTCTATCGGAGACGAGGTATACATCAATGCCTTTGGCTTCCGAACGGCGCGACCGACTAGGAAATTCTCGGAACTCTTCTATGGTCCATTTGAAGTTATTGCCCAGCCCGGACCCGCTTCCTTCACCATTAAACTTCCCCGAGACATGCGTCAAATTCATCCCGTCTTTCATGTCTCTCAACTCGAGCCCTCACATCCCAATACTATACCAGGTCGAGAACGGCCTCCGCTGGCCCCGATCGAGATAGAAGGGGACCTCGAGTATGAAATCGCAGAGATATTGGACAGCAAAATCGATCGGCGCCATCGGCCTCCGCTAGTCTACCTTGTTCGCTGGGACAGTTATGCCAGAACAGCAGAGGAGACATCTTGGCTACGAGCCGATGAACTTGCCCATGCAGCAGATCTTGTTGAAGAATTTCATGCCAAACATCCTAACCATCCTGGTCCGTTGTAACATCGGACGCCGACGGTCACCGATGCGACTCGTTCACGATGTCTCGCACAGGTTTTTACGCAATGAAGGTCTTCTGAGCGTTCTTCCTTTTAAAACCCTTTTTCTTCCTTATGTTACTTATCACACCAAGTACCCAGAGTAACCCGGCCCGCTATAATTCCGGACTCCGAAGTACTCCGACTCAAACTTATTCACGCGAAGAAAATCAAAAAAAAATTATTACAAGTTCAAAAAATTATTATAATACATTTTTTTGGGGGCTACCCTCGGCCCCCGAGTCACTCCCTACGTGGACTCCGACCTACTCCTTCTCACCTCCCTCCTCTTCGGCCCCCGGCGCTTTCTCCCTTTCCTTCAAGCTCTGGAGAACGAAACTCGAAAGCTCCGTTAGAGTGTTCGCCTGCATTTTGGCGTACCGCTCCATCCTGGCGTTATGGCGAGACTGTTCCTCGAGCATGTGCCCGAGGAAGTCCGCGACATCTCCGAGCTCGGCCCCGATGGAGCCGAGGTCGCCTTCGGCGGCGTGCGCGTGGGTGCACCGAACCTTGCGGCTCTGGCACCGTTTGCACGCCTGCCCCTTGTGATTGGTGCTGCAGATGCACCGTGCGCCATCCTTGGCACAAGCCGCACACTATAAAAAATAAAAAATAAAAAAAGTCAGCAACAAAGAAATATCGGAAGTCCGAAAAATACGCACCTTCTGCGGAAATTCATCACCCTCCGCACCCTCCTTCTCCATCCTTGGCCTCTTGCTTGGGCCAGCAGTCTCCTCCCCGCTCTCCTCTGGTGCAACGGCTTTCCGTTTGCCGGCAGCCTTGCTCGATACCGCACTCCGTGCGGCCTCCGCCTTCTCCTCGGCCTTCCGCGCAGCCTCCTCCTCCCTGGCGAGTCGCGCATGCGCAATCCTGCGCCTCTCCGCCTCCTCTTTCTTTGCCTTGCGCACTAATTTGCGCGCCTCGTCCTGCGCCTCATTGTCGCTGTCGCTCAGTTGGGTGTCGGCGTCCGTGTCGGAGAGCGCAAGGAGTCGGGCGCGGTACTGCGCAGTGGTCTCGTTGGTGCGGGGAGCCATGTCAATAAGTTTTACGGAGATGGTGGTGGTGTGGGTTCAAGATGCAAAACTCCGGATTGTAGTGGTTGGCTGGCTTATATACCAGGGAATCTCGGCATCCGGGACGGATACCCGTAGCACAACTTCGGGACGGGCATCCGGCCATGGTTTCTGTTTTCGGCGCCTCTGGGGATCGGCGCAAAAAGGGGGATACTGTCACGTACCGTGACATCGGACTTCCTCGGCCTCCGAGGATCGCCGAATCGTAACGTCCCCATTCTTATTGGCTACTTCACTATGACTTTCTTCGTCGGCGACCTCGGCCTTCCGACGTCCGCCGACACAGCATTGACTTACATTGACTCCTACATACTCATTCCCATCGCGGAACCTATCGGCCTCCGATGATTAATTATACTACGATATCATTTAAATAGCTCGATGTACTCTCGCTTCTAGTCAGTTTTGAATATCGACTTAGTTTCCCTCTTCTCAGTTCTCTTCCTCTCGGTCTTCCGCCCTCCTCCGAAATTGGACACAGGGTGTAGAGAAGGGCGCAGCGCACGAGCTGAAGCCAAGTCCACTCCCTCCGTCGGTCCCCGAGTCAGACCTCCGTCCGGCCTCCGATAAGACTTCACACTTATATACGAAGTCCCCCCTTGTGACGTTCCTTCTTATCGTTCACATAAAACTATTTGTCTTGACAGGACCCATCGGATCCCGACGGGACCCGACGGAATTCTGGTACTTGACAGCGAGATACTGAGGGTCCTGGATTTGTCCTGCATGGTATGAAACAATGTTCAACCTGGGACTGGGATATATAAACTTGGGAAAGAAGAAGTTGACTTGCTTACTGCAGCAGGAGGGTCAAACATGCTCATGATCCTGAATAGTTTCCAGTCCTTTCCGTCCTCCTCAGTGGCGATGCCCAGCGAGCAGAAGCCTTTTCCCGCGAAGGCAACGCCATATCAGTGCGAAATTAGTATCGAAGAATAATAAGAAAACCTACGCGTTGGGGCGCCTTTGCACACGGTATGTTTCTTGCCGTCTTTCTCCACCTTTGCTTGGATATGCTTGGACACTGATTGAAGGGCGTGAATTGTTGGTTTTCCGAGGTTCTTATGTGCCCCAGGGACTGCAGGGAGTTTGATTTTTGAGTAATTGTGTCCATTGCATGGAAGTGTGTGTAGCTTGAGTCGACCCAATCCCTGCCAACACCTGGGATTTTGAAAACAATTATTCGACAGGATTAAAACAAGGGATTTACCGCATGGTTGAGGGAAGGTTCTGGTCTCGTCAGAGCATTGTATGCCCTAATGATCCAAGAGTGGTTAAGCTCTGCACAATGACAGGTAGAAAATAATTCAATATAACTTGAAGGGGAAGTCCCACGAAGGAGTGGATGCCATGCCGGGTCGAGTAAGTTTCTCCAACAGCCTGGCAAGGGTGAACTCAATGTCTGTGTTTGTTGTGTCCCAAAACACTTACCATCGTTGTGGTCGGGTGGTGACGCGGGGCAGACCAACGGGGACACCAATGATCTAACAGGGCCGGCAATGGCCAGAGAAAGCTTTGAAGAGATCACTGCGATGGCGCACAAAGATGTGCATATATGAGGACGGAGGTTTCTTTTGCAAAAAATGAAGGATACATGTAAACCTATAGGCCCATCCAGACTACGAAATTCGAAGATAAAGCACGAGGTGCTTCCCGATGCTGAGGAGATCTAGAGAGACAGCGAAGGAGTTGATTTGGTGTTGCGCTAACAATGGCGTAACTACGGGAGTCAATGCGGACAATTAGAAACACCTGCCTTGCCACGCTTTGCACCGCGGAATGGGCGACAGGTGGATCGGCGAGGCGAGTAAATCAATGGTGATCGGGCGCGAGAGTCATTGATGTGGCGTGCGACGCGCAACACGCAGGATCCGAGAATAACTCACTTGCTCAGGCGAATAAGAAAAGCTGGTCCCGGGTTTGGCAGAGCAGATGTATAGATGATAAATTAAAGAGGGGACACCACCACTGACCTGCCGCACCCGCCACAACCTCGATACGGATGATCAATGATCCTGAACCTAACTCGAACTCGAATTGCCAGTGCTGATCCGCAAGCTGCGTTCGAATGGGAGAAGAGGGTGGCAAAGAGGGACAATAGCCTCGTCCGACTCAATGATAATCTTATGAAGACTGTGCAACCCGTGACGACTCAAGAGATGGTTGAAGAAGATCTTTAAATCAAGAATAACCAACCAACCACAAATTCAAATAAAAAAAATGCGGGTGGCTGATTTGGCATGCTGGGCAGAGAGCACCAATGATCCACGGCCACAAAGGAGTTCTCAGACAGAGCCGCGGAAACGCAATGCTACTAGATTACTGGCAGACACGAGCGGACACACTGAATCCAAAAAATCAGTATCATTAGTGATAGGTTAGGCAAATAGTGCATACCTGACTCACGAACCTGAGCATTTCGGGCAATATTAAGATCAGCAGAGGGAGCACATCACGTCGCAAAAGTGAAAATGAGCGATCTGAGGATAGAGGACATTTGTTCACAGAGAAGTGGGTATAACGGGAGATCAGCGAGTGGTAGGAACCAGCCGCACAATGCACACCGAAGAAACACAATCTGTTCCCTATAAAAATGCAAATGAAATGACAAGAAAAACGTGCGGGAGAGTACTCAGCGCTAATTCAGACAATAACACCCCAATGGTGCCGAAATGCAGATGTGAACTGGCAGCCGATGCATCAGAGTCTAGGGGTGGCATGAGCACGTGAATTCTGCTTGGCTAAAGAAGACAACAGGTTTATGAAGATGCACCGGCCTATTCAAAAATCACCTGTCAAAGACCCAAAATGTCATGCACAGATTCCAATAGAACCCGTCAGCTCGCCACGTCAAGTGCGATTTTAAGAGCAGAGAACAACGAGGGCGAAGTTGGGGAAAAAAACCACACCGCTCAGCGAGGCTCTATGGGGGAACTTCAAGGAAGCAGTGAGGACCCATTCAGATTTCGAATGTTTTGAGTGGGCAGATAAATGGGATTAGAAGCTGACCGCAAGAATTAGATGCAGTGCTCCGCTGAACTGCGGAATACTGAGATCGCAGCGACAGACAAGGGGAAGATGAGACGATCCCGTGCAGGATGAAAAACTTGACAAGGAAACTGCATAGTGCAGGATAGATTTTGCGTGTGGGATCAACGCGGGGCTACAGACATATTAAGTAGCGACGTACCTTGGCTTGGATGTCATTCACGACGGACTCAGAGGAACTGCTGGACCACCTAGATATCTGTGTGAGGAATCGGAGCAGCATATGGCAGTAAAATTTCTTGACTCACACCAATGCCATGAGGCCAAAATTGGGTCTCGGCCGTCGCCCTTGAATGGAGCGACCAAGACCCCTGCAGGGGTGCAACATGCTCATAACGTAGACGAAATATCCAATTACAATACCAGCAGGGGAAATTCTAAGATTTAATTGAGGCAGCTCTTCATCATCTTGTTCGTGCAATTTTTCCTGTTCAATCGAGGTTCGAATTTTAATTGAACAAAGTGGGCTGTTTCTTGGGCGCACCAGTGCGTGTCAGTGACAGTAAACTCGGGTACATCATGTACATGATCTTGCCCTTGAGCTGGAGCAGGAGCAGGGCAACATAATGGGTCGGGGTGCATGCAGAGACTGTTGGGAGTTGGAGTGGCACTGTGCAGAGCCTGGAGTGCCCCTCAGGACCAGATCGTCGAGGAAGAGCGAAGAAGGAGGAGACCAAGAGGAGATTGCGGTAAGCTGGCGAGCGAGATCCGATCAAAACCGATGATCGGCCGAAGGTGGCAGTGCCTACGAGATTCCCGGCCTTTATTGTGCAGTCCCAGCCAATTGCTGGAAGGCTTATTGGCGCTGACCCAAAGCCCGGGAATGAAATAGACTCAAATATCCTGCAACACCGAGATTCCTTCGTCTCGGAGCCCGACTCGAAATTGCTGGTGACGAAATTAGTTCTCATGATCCGAATTTAGTGGCCGAGTCTCCTTCAGTTTTTTGGGGTGATTGGAACGAATTGCGTGGATGAGCACAGGTATCGGTGTTGAATCTTCAAGGCTGCATCATAAGTACTTAGCCACACCTGGTTTTCCTTCCGAGCAAGAGTCCTATCCGCCTCGCGGCGAATGGATGCCCGGGCTCCGGCGTACTCGCATTTAACTCGCTAATCTAAATGCAGAGGGAAAAAAACAATAAGTCTTCATTGATTGACCGAGATCCTACAATAAGGTGGCGCCTAGAGCTGTCTGTAGCGCGGGCATGCGAAGGAATAGAACAAAAATAGCCAGACACCACAGTCGGATCACATGTTGCGAGGAATCAGAAACTGCGAAGACAAAGAGCGAGGAGTCAGAAATGCACAATGAATATGATGAAACTCGTAAAAAAAGGTGACTAGGATTACCATAAAAGTGAGGAAAAACCTACGATAATTGCCTTTTAAGGTAGTGATTCCACCAGATGCTTCCTACGTCATCGGCCAAAAAACATGTAGATATGCGCTGGAGAAGATTAAAAACGAGTCTAAAAATAAATTTTTAGGACTCGTAATCTGGAAGATACGGATGAGATAGGTGGTTTATGCGAGCATGCTACGTCCCAGCTAAAAACCTTCAAAATGGGTAACGATCTTACGTGTGTGGAAGAAGCCGTGAACGCAGTTCGAGCTGGGGATATTCATGTTGGAAAGGAATTTAGTGTGGCTGCCTTTGCCAGACACGCACCTGATGATTATGGTGCGAAACCTGTCCTGCTGATGCCTACTTGCAAGAAAGGCTCCTGGCAGTCATCTGCTCAGGTCTTGCAGAAGCTGATACAGGCCTGGAAGCTATCTCCCTTCGGAGAGGCGAAACAAGGCCCACTGAAGGAGATAGCATCCGATGGTGATGGAAGGCGGCGAGCTGCATTGTATCTGGTCTGTATGCATAAACATCTGGGACCCAACGACCCCATATACCAGTTTCTCTCGGATCTGCTGGGACTCAATTTGTACACTGGGCAAGACGGTATAAAAATGTGTTTTGACCCGAAGCATCTGTTCAAGCGTACGCAACTTACCGGTCTTGAATTCCGAATCAGTTCTAACAATATTGATATTATAGGACTTTGCACACTTCTCTGCTCCCTCGCGGGCATTCTTGTTAACGGAGTTGTAATCAATAAGACTCTGATTGCTCAGTGGCTCGAAAAAATCCCTGGGTACGATTGGTCGGATGAGAGTATACATGCTCTTTTGAATCCGAAGGATCCCCAAGACGTTGGGTGGGCCATAAAGCTTCTATGCCTCATAGCAGAGCTGCGCGATCTGGATACCTCCGATTTCACCCAATCCGAGAAAAACACCCACCGTGCTCTGACTCTCCTTGGAGAGATGTTTGATGCCCTTGTGGATCCATTCATTAACCCGACACTTTCCCTGTCCGAACAATTGATCCAGCTCGTTAAATTTGCGCATATGGCCTGCGCCCTCTTCATCAAGCACGATGGGGACTTCTTCCCACACCAGTTCTACGGCGACCTCCAATGCATGATCAAAAGTTTTATATTCAAAATTGCGCACTCCAAGGTTTTAAACCCGTCGCTCAAAGTCCTCCTCTGTATCTTGGGAGATGACCCGCTGGAGGTACTGTTTGGAAGGTCCAGAATGAAGGGGGGACACTCATCGAATCATGCTGTCGACGAATTACACCAGCGTTTTTTATCTGCACTTCGGATGTATAAAATCTTCAAGAAATACCCTTGGTTGGAGCGCCGTGCCCCGACGTCTTCGGCTGATCCGCAACCGCGACATAGATCACCTTTCCCCTCGCCATTGGAAGCGGACCTTACCACCGGGTCCTGTGACATTCACGGATGTTACTTCACTGGTATCCGTCTTGCCAAAGACATCCTCACCAAATTCGGATGTGATATTGATTTCACTGCCCGCTTTGCTAAGGAGGGCTGGGATCTAATGCGACCCAATGGTGGAAAATACCCCGGGCTTTCCAAAGAGGTTGATAGGTCGATCGTGAAGCATCTTCTCCAAACGAAACACCATCAGCTCCAACCAGCAACGATAGCCTTGCTGCGGCGGATATCCTCGCTTTGATGCCAAGGTAGCGCTTGCGGCAGAAACCGCTGCTCGTACCGAACTGGAAGCAAATGCAGACCCCGCGACTGAAGATGGAAGCAAGAAAGCACATAAAAAAACCATCCTCCACGAGTTCATGGACCCAACGTTTGACATCAATGATGGAAAGAGTAATCACCGGCTACTCCGTGTTCGCTATTATTCTATTGGCGGAGACAGCTGGGATCGAACACCATCTACAGTTTATTCCAAATCCACTGCCGATGATCATCTACTCAAGATCCAAGGTCTCTTCGCAACCTTGATCTGTTTCAACACATCCAAGGTGTCCTTGGCCATCCTTCAGTGCACCGGTATCAAAATCGTCAATACTCATCCTATCACATATCTCGAGGCAGCGCCTATAGCCGAGAGTTCCCTCCCAGAAAGCCAGTATGAAATCTCTGGACAGATTTTATCCCTCGCCCCATTTGACGAGTCTCAAAACTCTGGAAATATTTCTTGGGCTTGGGTCACGGAATTTGTCGCTTTCGAGTCTGCTAAATCCAAGCAGGCAAGCACTGCTAATGCACCTGCACGTATGCGTCATTTGAGCATAACTCTGGACGGGTGCCTTGTTCTGCCTTTGACATCTGCAGATCTCAAGCAGGTTACATTGGAGGAAATCTTGAATATTCCTCGGAGCACAGACATGGAGTCGGAGCCCGAGAAAACATGGGTATTTTCCAACTCATAGCTAGAAGCCATGGGCGCGAGACTCCTTGAAAGGGTGAAGGAAGAGGAGGTTCGATTGAAAATCCCAGTGTACGGTGCTGTCAAGGAGGGTCGATATCCGTATGAGGCCGCCATTACTGATGGCAAGTTGTCCCTGTTTATAGTTCACATGGCCTTCGACTTATCCGGTGTCTTTAATTTGCAGCTGCAACCAATATCACGCAGTCGATTTCGCATTGCTTTCGTTCTGTTGCGGCACTGGCAGCCAAAGACAGCCGTCGTTCGTGCCGCATCTGCCAAAAGAATATTGCTGGCCCAGATCGTCAGAATCACATGGGAAAGCACATTCTGCTTTCTCAACGAGAGGTAGCCGAAGAAAATATTGTGGCCGAGGTACACCTCAATTTTATTAATCAAGTGCACACTCAAACGTCTTTATAGGTTGCCAAGAATTACCCTTGTGGTTTTTGCGGAAAGGATATGTCGAACAGTGGTTGCACCATCAGTGTCACCAGCGGCAAGGCCATCTCGTCGTGTCCAGAGAAGTATCAATTTCAGGTCAAGGCTGCCCTCAAGTCCAGCGGCACGAAACCATGTACAAATGCCCCTCTGCAGTGCAGTCTGTGTCCAGAAACACACTGGAAGTACAATATGGCCTAGCATCTGCGAGAGCGGCATCCCACATGGGAGGTAACCATGCTGCAGCACACCCGGAACGTGCTTTCTTCGGCGATCGCAGTCTCACATGATGAGGAATGCCGGTTGGGGGTACCAGAAGCAGCCCAGACAGCACAGCCAGCCCCCGAGTCTCAGGGGGAAACTACAGGCCAGAAGCGAGGGCTGGACGATCTTACGGTGACCCCAAGCCGTACCCGTGTCCTCAAAACAGCCCGACCTTCGCGACATGTAGCGGTTGACAGCCGACAGCCTGAGGATGGGTCTTCATTGAATATTGATGTTTTCACTTTAAGATAGCCCAAATGTGAATGATAAAGCAGTGCATTCCAGCCTGTTTTCTTGTTGATCACTTGGCGGCCAGAGAACGTTAAGCAGTTCGTAGAATGAGTCAGTGTTTCTACGGACTGCTTATCGTTCTCAAAAAGGGAAGTGGCTGTGTTGCCGCGGGGATCCGAAATCAATCAGCTGTCTCGCTTATTCAACATCATATTGGGAGGAGGAGGAGGATATATTATACTGACACGGTCCCACAATTGGAACTGTCAGTTTACTACGCATGACATCGTAACTTATGCAGGCTAAAAGTTACCCATCAATACATAGAACACACGTACTACCAAGAGGGGGGCGGAAAGTCTAGATATCCAATGATATTCCCGGCCTGACTCGGACCAGAGCAGGCAGGTTGCCGGTTAAAACCTGGTGGGTGGCTCAACCCAATTCCTTGAATTGAACCATAAATCCCCAGCAGCCAGAATTCATTTGAATATCTTCAACTCAACAGTCCCTCTGGGCACGCATGCCGAGATACTACAAAAAGAAAAGAAAGAAAGAGAGAAAGAAAAGAAAGTGACAATTGAATGGCCGGCCCAAGACTTCAATTCAACTGTTCATGACTGGGGGGCATACAATGCTGAATTGATTACCAGCATGGGCTCACTGTAGAAGACCTCTAGGATATTGTAGGCCAGCTTTCCGAGTAGCCCAATAGTTTTATCCTTCACCAAGACATCCTTGAAGAATAGTCCAGGGTCTGAATAGACACCTCGAAGCTCAGGGTATGTGGCAAAGAATTTTTGGAAGAAATCTGCTCTGATCTGTTCCAACAGCGCATGCTTGCAAACAAATAATGCATGAATGGCATCCTCAAGGTGGTCCTTGCAGAATCTACACAAACACCATTTCCGTGGGACCTCCGGCTTGTACCGTTCGGCCCACCGCATTCGTTCCATGGCCAGAGCATGGCCTGAGAGGACTGCGTGAGTCAATGCAAGCCTGTGCTTGTTACACTGCGGGCAAGTGCCATGACCGTGGGTTCATGGTGTATGAACGACACTTGCCATGGCATTTGCCACGGTGTTGCACAAATTGATTGAATCCCTTTGTTCTTATATTACATAATATTCCTCCCAGTCTAAATATATACAACACATCTTGATTTCCTTTCCCCTCTCTTCCCTGCGCTTCTATGCCCCCGGTTTTTTCTGGGATCACTTTATGTATTATTGGTCTATGAGTATGTAAAATGTGAAAAGGATCTGGCAAAGGGAAGATATTAAGAAACAATTGCCGGCGCGTCGAGTCAAGGCTATTTTGGGACTGTGCTCAGGTTATGAGCTCATCGCAGTTGCAGAGCTTCCAGGAAAAATTGAGATAGGCTATGTATTCAATACAACACTTCCTTCCTCTTGGGATTTCTTTGCCAGGGTGGGGCAGTTGTGTAGAAGGGGACTAGAAGGGGTGTACGTGACAATTTGATCCCAGCCTTTTCTGCTTTAACATTCGACCAAATACACCTCCACTACCTGTGTACTATAGTACTAGGATGTAATGCTCATAGCCTTCCCTATTCATCCTATGTCCCTCCGTACCTTACGATACATCGGTTTTTGGACCGCACAATTGTTTTGTATGTACATATGGACAAATAGATCCTCCATACACCCGAGCCACCACCATGACCAGTGACCAGAGCACAGCACCGAGAGCACATCACCAGTGAACCCCAAGCACCTCTACACCAGATTCCTTTCCTCATCGAGTTCTCACGAGCTGCACACCCACACTGCACTTTCCTCTATTCACACTCGATTTTATTCCATGCTTATATGACATTGTTGGGACCTATTCATCTACCATTCATCTACTTCCTGCTTCACTCATCCACCACGTATTCTGGAAGACCGACCCATTTTTCTGTCCTTGGACCTCAAGCAGATGACTCGTAACTGCAACACTGGCGGAAAAATGTCAAGAGGCAGGAAGTGTTGTATTAAATACATAGCCTATCTCAATTTTTCCTGGAAGCTCTGCAACCGCGATGAGCTCATAACCTGAGCACAGTCCCAAAATAGCCTTGACTCGACGCGCCGGCAATTGTTTCTTAATATCTTCCCTTTGCCAGATCCTCTTCTTATTTTACATACTCATAGACCAATAGTACATAAAGTAATCCCAGAAAAAACCGGGGGCGTAGAGGCACAGGGAAGAGAGGGGAAATGGAAATCCAGACGTGTTGTATATATTTAGACTGGGGGGGAATATTATGTAATATAAGAACAAAGGGACGCGATCAGTTTGTGCAACGCCGTGGCAAATGCCATGGCAAGTGTCGTTCATACACCATGAACCCACGGTCATGGCACTTGCCCGCAGTGTTATTTCGGACACGCAAGTACAATCGGAAAGCCATGACTTTATGAACCCACTTGCTATCAATCAATACAACTCTGTGAGAAGGTCGCGTGTGCGTGAGTAGGCTTTGAGTTCCGCATGTATGGATGCTTCCATGGAGTGCTTAACATCTCCAATGAGCCCATCAATTGTTTTCTCTGCCAGAGCTGAATCCTGATCCAGAGATCGAGCACCCCTTGGTCCCGACGCCAAGGAGCGCACAAATCACGTGATCGACGGTGATATCGATGACGTCGCTTATTAAATCCTCGCGAATTCAGGAGAAGACGAGTCCAAGAGATGGACACCACCGAAGAATTAGAACAGGTCAAGAGATGGTCTGGAAATATTAGATTGACAAGAGATGCCGAATTGAGGAGAAGTGTTGGAGATGCAATCCGGCATTATGAGAAGATGCTGGAAAGCTGACTGATGGATTGGGAATCCTGAACTACTGCCCGACTCATGATGGAGGAGGTGCGAGAATATTCTAGATAGTTTACCCTACAGTATAAATAGTGGAATGAGGAACAGATCCTCATCAGCTTGTAAAACTAGGTCTAACAACCATTTGTGCAATCTCACCCAGAATTACAACAAGTCCACCTCATGCTGTAACCATTTCAAGGCAAGTTCTTCGCTAACAAAGCTGCAGAATAACTAGTCAAAGTTCTCAACGGCGGAAGATCTATGGACGAGCAAGAACTCCGTATATGCTTTCTGCGGGCTTGTCGGATGGCTAACCGACAACGATTGGAGGTTGCAACAGTTTGTTCTGGATCTTATCCCATTGGATGGTGATCATTCGGGTGCGGCGACCGCAAAACTTATTTTCAAGTCGTTAAAAGATCGAAATCTTTTGGAGAAATTAAGTAAGTGGTTAACCAGATAACACGTGTCATCATTTAATCACCTATGGTGTAGTGGCCAATGGTGGTGATAATGCCTCCAGTAATGGCGCTCTTGTCGAAACACTCAGCGACCTGATGTGGTGAGAACTGATACATATTGACTCGCAGAACATGCAGGTCGGATGTGCTGGTCATGTTCTCAATATCGTTGCCCAGTCCGTCTCCCGATTCTCCTTTCACCTGCCCTATCTTACTGAAAGTCAGAAAATTTTACAATGCTCTGGGTTTGACCGAGGATCCAGATGTAGTGGATTACTACGAGACAACACGCCAGTATCCTCTTGCATACCGCTCTTCAGAAGATCCAGAGGTTATCGACGATACTAAAATAATGCTTAACGAAACTTCAGCAAAGCTTAAGGATTCCGACGCCGACACTGCAGGTCGTGCACCGGCTGTTACCGACTCTGATTCCGATGGTAATTCTGACGACACAGATGCAGAATACTCAGACGATGATGATGAGACTTCAACGAAGAAGAAGAAGCGTAAGCGTACCATTGTCGACAAGGTGGGTATTCAACAATTACGCCTCTCTTCGACGACTCATTGGTTCTAGCTTCACGAGACCGTTGTTGACATTAATCGTTCTGAGATTCGCAGGAAACGAATCCGACGCCTTATCCATGAGACTTGTGACGTGGATGACAAGCATCTCGTCCTTATCCGTGGTATGAGGATACGCTGGAATACGAGACATGCAGAGATGGAGCGTGGGACTTGCCTCGAGCCTGTGAGTTATTTCGATTCTTTTGTTGCTTGTGCTCATAGACACACTTGTATAAATAGGCACTTACACGATGGAATCTGGAGCTCACACGAAACCTCACGGGAAAAAAGAAGGCCGCCGCAGCACGGAAAGCTAAGCGCTTGTACCTCTCCCCCGGCGACTTTGACAGTCTTCGACGCATCGTAAATGTTATGGGGGTAAATATCCTGCACAGAATTGAGCAGAATTGCACTAATCAATCTGCCAGATTCTGCAGGAGGCAACTCTAGATCTCTCGAAGAAGGGTGTACCAACAATATGCAAGATTCTACTACTTTACAAGATCATTCAAGAACATTTCGAAGAGGAGGTACAAGACCCGGCCAACACACACATTCAAGACCAAGGCACATTTAGCTGAGAGGCGGCACATTCAGATCAAAGTGCCGCCTTTGAACCAAAGGCAGCACTTGCCTTTTTAGAAATGTGCTGCCCTTGGCAGGCACAGCCTTGTTGCACGCTGTCACGTCCCGACTTTTTCTCTTACCACCACCACCCCCACCCAAACCGCCCCGCCGAGGCGTCGAAGACGAGTTTTTTGAGGTGGGGACTACCGAGTTGCGAGCGGGGATTCGTCTCGCATCGTGCAGGCAGGGACTTCAAGCAGATCCAGTACGTCCTACATACAGGGATTTCGTTTCAATCGCTGAGCGGTCTCGGACAGCGTCGAGGGATGGGCAGCGGGCAGGATAGGACAGAGAAGGGAGGGTGGAGGCGCGCGGGTGGACGGAGGCAGCAAAACCGAGGTAAGTAAATCGTCTGCCCCTGACCTCGATATCTTGTGCGACTCGATTCTGTGCAGACGAGGATGCAGGGTATTGCAGAGTACTTTTGCACTCCTCCGGTTATGTCCAGCGCTCTGCGTCCCGCAGACGTTGTGCTGGCTCGGGGGGCGCATATCTTGCACCCATGCAACCTCCCGAAGGTGGGATTTGGACTTGTCGGAGGCCCGGCGCGGCATTGTAGGCCCCTACAATGTAGGGAGAGTGAAGGTTTGCTTTTATTTTAGCAAATTCATCTGTACAGTCTTTGTAGTGTACAAATATAATATGTGTGGTGTCCATCTACTTACACCTATTCAAATATTTGGGCTGAGGGAGATGCACAGGATGCATAGGGTGTTTTGCAGGATCTTCATCCATTTGATGTTTTTCAAACCATCGACGGTTTGAATCCCATGTGTTTTTTCTCTCTCTCATTCTCACTCCAGACTGCTTGACGCTCCTTCTACTCCATCCCGCTAAGAGATAAATAAACCGAAGCTATTCAAAAATACCTTGCACCAGAGCCAGCCGGGATGGCAACCCAGCATCGGAATGTGCGGTCCTTGAGTTGAAGCACGGCACATAAGCTGGCAAACGTGCCAGGCTTCGGTGAATGTGCCACCTCTGATCTGAATGTGCCGCCTCTTGAATGTATGTGTTGGCCGGGTCTCGTCCATCCCGCATTTCGAAGCATGCCTTGCAAACATCAAACCGACAGACGATGCCTGCAATCTCATTGAGTTGGTGGCCTGGTTTCATTGTAGTTCCATTTCATATATATCATACAATGACACAATGACGTGATGAGTGAAGAACCCATATATTTGACAGTACATAGGACAGAAAAATACTACTGCAGTAGAACTAACACACCCGCCCGAATATAACACCAGCCCTGGGCCAACCATCAGGACACCACATGACTGAGGTCACACATCGGAATGTCGTGGTCGCACGGATCCCGGTAGTCGGGTTACTTGTAGTTCTCAGAGCCTGCACTGACACTGGGGGCAGACAGCGTGGGCGTGGGTACGTGGCAGAGCGCGGACACTTGCCACGGCCGCAGTCTGGCCGCAGCCTGACAGACGTCGTTCACGGCAGTCGTCGGCCCGGAGTCCTTTCCCGATCACTGCCGCGGCAACTTGCTTGTGTTCAATTTAACTTCTTTCATCACTTTGTTCCCACCTGCGTGGAATTCATCAACTCTAGTTCGTCCCATTGGCAGATGTGTGATTAGACTACAGATAAAAGGCGATGAAGACGCTGTTGTGCTCCCTCTTGGCTCCCCCCCCACCGGCATGGGTGCCAAAGTTATCTGCACTTGTCCTCAGTGCATAACAAAATAGGTTATCGTGGATGGCCAGCGAATCCCGGGACACAAAGTCAGTCAGAACCTTCGTCGACAACATGAAATCTCTGCCACTGTGCACCAATCTGCAGAGTTCCCTACACCAACCCCTGCAAATGTCAAGCCATTTTCAACCGAGGATGATGATGAGGGTTATGACCTTGGTAAATCGGGAAAATCCCAGAGTATGTTGATTATCTCCCCCTCTAACCAACACATTAATGCAACCCTAGATATCACCATCGACAATACTCTGCTCGTTCAATTATGTTCTGCCTTGGTGGTCTGGCTAAATCTGAAGGCTGGTCTGAGCCGAGAGACTGCAAACACCATTCTACGGGCCCTCCAACTCCTCTTGTCCACTGCATTGTTTCTTGTGCAGGTTCAGCTTACCGCCCATGGGGTGCCTATCCAACTCCCAGAACTGTGAATTCCTTGGGATATTCGTACAGCCTACCGGAACTTTACTAGGGAGCCTGAAATTCTTCGGACCGCTTGTTGCCCAAAGTGCTACACACTTTACCCCTCTCTGGCATCCATGCCTGAGCGTTGCAAAAATCTCGAAGAAATCACGGATTAGCTGCAAGGCCGAACTCTGGCGTACGCAGCGCTTTGGCAAGGAGTATAAACATGTTCCAAAAAGTACCTTCAATACCCAGAAATTTGAACCATGGCTGGAATGGTTCCTCTCGCGGAAGTCCATTGATGATTATCTGGCCAAAGCCTTTCAGCGACCGGCCCCAGCACACGGAGAGGAGATGTCTGATCTTCAGGACAGTCCTCGATACCAAAATCTCAAGAACCAGGGCAAGGACAAATACAACCTGGTTTTTGGCCTTTACATCAATTGGTTTAACCCTCGAGGGAACAGGATGGCAGGTACATCTTGGTGCGCTCAGCTCTGACTCACCACTGATTCCATGAACAGGAAAGCAAGTTTCTTGTGGCACAATTGTGCTCTACTGTCTGAACCTTCCGGCGGAGGTCCGCTACCTGCCAGAAAATGTGTTCATTGTGGGATTGACTCCATCCCCGAACAAACCCACTGCCCGGTCACTCTTGCATCTCCTTGACCCTCTGATGAAGACAATCCTTCTGTATGACTTCCCGGGGCAGAAAATACCCACATATTCGCATCCAGAAGGGGTGGATGTTGCTGCTCGGATTGTCCCTCTTGTGGCAGATCTTCCAGCAGCCAGGGAGACCGGTGGATTCCTTGGCCATGCTGCAATCATGTTCTGCTCTTTCTGTCTCCTTACAAAGGATGACCGGCACAGAGCTGACTACTGGACGTGGCCAGGGCGAGTGGCTGCAGTCGTGATCAAGCAAGCCAAATAATGGTTTAAACAGCCTACAAAGAAGCAAAGAATTATTGAACAGCGAAAAACTGGTGTTCGATGGTGCTCTCTCCACTTCCTGCCTTATCGGGATCCTGTGAATGACACAATACTTGGCTTTATGCATAACTGGCTTGAAGGTGTCCTTGAGCATCAGCTCCGTGTACTCTGGGGTATTGGACGGGATGCTCAGCGGACTAGAACTTTGGCGGAACTCGATGAAGATGATGATGACCTATGGACAGACGATGAGATATCTGATGCAGGGGGGGATGCTGAAGCCCGGGATGTTCTTGATGATGAAGAGAACTTTGATGCTGACGAGTGGGCTGAATGGAGGGAGAAATATTTCTGGGACACACGGGATGCCTCTGACAAGGATGACGAGGATGAGGATGAGGATGAATCAACACCAAGAGGAAGTCCGGCACCGGATCGAGATGATCCCATGGATGGAACTGGGTCTGCAGCCACTCCAGTGCCAGGATCTGTTATATCGGAGGAAGACAGTGGCGATGATGACGGTGATGATGAGTTTGAGGATGTTGCAGTTCGAGGGACATGGAAATTTGGCAAGGAACAACTGGAGAAGATCCGCTGCTGTATTCGAGAAGTTTCACTTCCGACCTGGGTCTCTCGTCCACCAGGAAATCTTGGTGAAAAGAAACACGGAAAGCTGAAAGCCGAAGAACTCCTGACACTATTCTCTGTCATTTTTCCGTTGGTAATCCCAGAACTGACCTTGGATGATGATCCCACTCGCCAGCAGGTCATGTTGAAAAGTTTTTTCGATGTTGTTGGTGCAACAAATATCCTAGCATCCTTTAAGACCTCAGACTCTGCGGCGGATAAATTCCTTGACTATTATTATGACTATTTTTCCTCAATTCAACATCTCTTTCCCAACATTAATACAGTGCCAAACCACCACTATGCTTTCCACAACTCGGATGTCATGAAGAACTGGGGACCTCTTGCTAGTCAAAATGAATTCATGGGGGAGCGTATCAATGGATGGCTCCAAAAGATTAAGACAAATGACCATATTTGTGAGTCCTCCTGCACAAATCCCAACATTGATGTTGAACTAACCACTTATAGATGACATGGACTACACCATGTTGCAGCAGATGTCCCGCTTAGGCCGTGTGCTCGCACGGCAGAATGATCAAGACAGCGGGGATGAAATGCAGGCGCTTGACAACATTCTCAGCCCTCCAAAAAAGAAAACTGAGAAAGTTAAAATTCTGGACGAGACCGAGTTGGCCAAATTTCTGGCAAAGAAAAACCGTGAAATACCCACACATACCTACAACCTTCTCCTTCAGTATTTCACTTCCATCGGGGAGCACAAGCTCAGCTTTTTCGGGACCCAAGATGCTGCCGGGAACACAACCCTTCCGGATGTGGCGCACCGCTCCATGATTCTCCCACCTAGGGCCAAGCGATGCCGGAAATTATATATCGACAAGAGATCTTACAGCACATTCACATCCCACCAGGGCAATAGCTTGATTCAATTTTACCAACCCGGGACCGAGCGCACTGCAGATGAGACCTTCACAGGTGTCATTGATACCATCCTCAAAATTCCCCTTGACAATATGCTTCAAACACTCATCCTTGTTCGCAAACACAAGCTTGTCACTGTGCCAACCCCCCACTCAGATCACCTAGAATTAATGACTTCAGTGGTCTATGCGGATCCCCAGCCTGGACAGATGGTTATTGAGCCGAGACATGTTATTACCCACCTCAGTGCTTGGAAGAGGGGACCAGATATTTATAATACCAACAAACCGGTTATGATCGTCTGCTGGGCACTCAATCGTGGCCGGAGATAGATAGCTCAGAGCTCTTGCATTTTTTGTATCTTGTATTATATTATTGAACGTCGAGCACCCATTCTTGTTAGTTGAACTACCGTCAGATGACCAACCCAGATCTCAGAAGGAATGGTGGGTGTATGAACCCGCTCGGGGACAGATTTTCTCACTCTGGAGTGGTTTAACACCTCCATCTCTTTAGTTTGTATAGTTTCAAATTTCTTAGCCAGACATGCCCCACTCAGAAACAGCAGATCAAGGTCGCGGTCAGGTGACATGACTGTAGATCAACCGATGATGTGCCTACGGCACGGCTGCGAGCAGAGCTAAAAACAAAACTATTGGGGGCGTGGGATCGGGGGTGACAGCCGCTCGGAGGGCCGTAGTAGTGATGTGTAATAGTGCGAGGTTTCCTAGGACCCCTGATATTTCCTTTTGAGGCTAGGTCCCCGAGATCCAGGATCCGCCAATTTTTGTCCGGACACATTTTTGTTGCCTTCGGCTGGTTTTTGTCCAGACGGGAGCTAATGTCTGCTGACATAATCGTCCCAAAAAGGTAATTCTGGGCTCCCACGGACCTAAAAATGGCCAAATTTAGTCCTCGTGCCCGTTTTCGTGCTGTTCCGAGAAATTTGTATCGTTTGCGCTCCGTTTCCCGCCAAAAAAGTCGCATCCCACGACTTTTTGCCCCCAAATTCTTCGTCAACTCTCGGGTTTTTGTCTGGACAGGACCTGGCATTTCGACCCCTGAGCATCGATTTTTGTCCGGTCAGGTCCTAGGTTTGGGGGCCAAATTCCCAAAAATTTGTCGGGCGCCGAACCTAGCCTCGAAAGGGATTATCAGGGGTCCTGGTTTCCTGTCAAGGCTGTCAGCTCACTCGCATAATCAAGGCAGTGCAAGACAAAATGAAAACGAATTGCAGCGATGACGATGGCTGCACTATACGGGGACCAGGGGCGACGAACAAGTAGAGGGTGATTAGGGCCGCTTACGCGGAGTCGAGTGATGAAGTTGAACTACTAAGAGTGGGGAGAATTGTTCCCATTATTGTACTAATTTACAGGGCTTTTATACTACACTAGAAAATATTCTAGAACTATCTACAGTGTCCAAGAACATTACTAACGATGCCCGAGGCTGACCGAGCACTGCGTCGGTGATCCCGACTCATCGAGCACATATTTCGCAAATATTCTGGGTGGTTCCCATGATATCCAACTTGTGTTGATCTGACAAGAATTCAAGACATTCCATTTCTGCGCAAGTTGTATCGAAACTTTGTTTACTCGTTGATGCTCAAGAGGGTGCGGTTGGAAACTGCTCAACCCGGCGCTGTGGTCGCACGAAGCAAGAACTCGAATACTTACAAGAATTGTACCTTTGTACGCTTTATTTACTTCATCATTTTTTCCGCACATGTTAAATGTTTCTCGGACCTCCAGATAAGAAACAGTCGCACTAAAGCCCTCTATGCTGATGGCTGGCCAGAGTGTGTTGCCGCTCTCGCTGCAGAGGCCTTCTGCAATAGCGACGACGAATTTGATCCTGTTCGCCAGAAGTATATTATCAAGCCCAAACCTGGGCGTGGCGACAACACAACAAACTTTTTCCGCCAACAAGTTGACCCCGACCGCCATGAGGTGGCAAAAAGGGCGGGCCAAGGGACCAACTTTCGAGGGCCACGCGAGCGTATCGTGGATCCCAATGCGCAGTCGTCCAGCATATCCGAGCGCTGGCCCAAGGACTGTCCCCTCGACTGGTTCAACCCAACCGCGTTTAACAGACTCCCCGCTCGCCTCCGTGCGCGGTACCGCCACAAGGGTATAGCTCTCCCACCTGCTCGCTTCTGGGTCGATGGTCGCGTACCTGACAAGTTCAAGACTATGTCGGATGCACATTTTATGACGCACTACGGCAACGAGGTGCTTGCGCTATACAACCTCCCAACCGATGAGGAGATTGAGCAGATGAAGGAGAATGGCGAGGATCCTGACAAGCCGTTGGCCCAGGATATGGACGAGGATGAGGATGGAGACGAATCGCAGGAGCAGGATGACAAGGAACAGCAGGAGGATGACCCGATGGATGAGGACGAGGAGCCCGAGCCCCAGGCTGGGTCATCTTCAAGTTCCCAGGGTTAAATGCCTGAGTACTGCTTTCACTGACACATTTTACACTTGTATGCCTTTCATATGTGTATGCCTACTTTCATGTACATGCAGTCAACTCAAATTCACTATGATTTTAGCACACAACGTCGTTAGAATTCACTGTCTCCTACATTGTACCAAGTGAGTACCTGTCCCTGCATTTGCAGGGCAATATATTGAAGAGCATCTGTCCTGTGTCTGGAGCATCGAGCTGGTATCACTCGTCCCCACAGAGGAGTCCTCCCCTCTCTCTCTCTCTCGGGTCCTCGTTCTCCACTACTGTACTATTTCGACTGTTTGTTCAGTGACGGGTGACACCCAACTTTTTTTGATGTGCTTAAAAAACGCCATAATTCAAAAGAAAATTTATCGGTCTCGCCGGTCAACGAAAATGTAAAAATAGTGAACAAATGGTAGAAATAGTACAGTACCCCGCGTTGAAGGGGAGCCTGTGCTGTCCATATGGCTGCAGGTATGCGCACACCTCGTCCTCGGCCTTGTGTGCACGGGATAGGGCAGCGTCGCAACGGTGCGCGTAGCGTTGATGAGCACAGTGGGGGAGGTGGGGGTCATGCCCATCGCTCTGCTGTGCCCATCATGTGCTGTGACGGTGCTCGCATCATTCAATTCCTCCCTCCCGGCCCATCCACACAACATCAGCCCGCGATTAACGCACTGTGGTGAGTTGGCTGACTGAAAGGTGGATGCGTCACACATGGACAAACATGACCAAATACAATTTGCGCAATCTGCACATGCTGACTAATATTATTGCCCCTTTGAGCAGACTTGGTTCCATTGGGTTTCCCCAATGATCATCTAGTATGTGACATGCGTGATATGCACCTGAGGCCCGTAAATTCTGCCAAAATGGTCTGATTTAAATGCTCAGCCAATGATTGTGCAAATCGGCAAAAGGATCCATAGATATCCATTAAATTCACTTTACCAACAGTTGCGATGGTAAAGTTGAGCACCGTCGATTTTTTCTCGAGATTGGCTGGTGCTACCAACCTAAAAATTAGCCCAAGGATACTTACATTGAATATAAGACCTTCTATAGACACAAATTTTTGATTTTGATTTTTATGAAGCGGGAACAATCATTGAAAAAGAAATTGAACTATAATACATTATGTGGCTATCAAGTGCGACGGCTGCGATTCAGGGCCCAGCATATAATTAACAAGTCCCTGTACTGAATGCCATATGTGCCTTTTGGCCATTTATACACTGTGAGATGTGTAAGAATATGCTCTGGTTCAATGATCATAAATTCCCCAGAAGGATTTGCGTCAACGACGGTGGTATAAAAATAGGGCATGGAGGGATAAGGGGCTTGTTGCACCAGATACTGTGGTATAACTGTGTGCTTTTCAACAACCATGAAAGTCTGGACATAACTTTGTAATGGAATTTGCCATATTTCGTTGATGTAGCCTGTGAGCACTGCTGTTGGGTTGGTGGGGTGTTTGAACTGAATTGCACTGTTCCCTTCATGAGACATTTTACAGCTGAAGGTGTGGCCATCATGCTTGAATTCAGATGGCATTCTAGCAGTTGGCGGTAAAGCTAACTCATCATCCAAGTGAGGCATTTCTTTGTATGACTTCCACTCGATCTGTCCAATAGAATGCAAATATGCTAAGAGCATTCTATATGTGTTGGGTGGAATGTCCTTTCCTTTAGCTAGAAACTGTCCAGTCTCAAGTCCAGTTAATGGTTTCAGGGGGTCCTTGGAGTGGGATACATCAGGCTGTAAAATCTGAGCCAGCTGACCAGCCAATTCAGATGATGATGTGAAATTGCAATCATGAAACATTGCTTCCAGGCGTCCACGGCGGGCCATCTGCCGCAGCATAGTAAAGTCCATATCATCTATAAATTGATATTTGTGGGTGCCGGCCAGCAAGTACTCTGACACAATTTTTTTGTAGTCTGAGGTTTGATTAGACCAGTATCTTCATTTGCCCCGAATCAGAACTTCTTAGGTAGTGCCCCCCAGCAGCAATGGGAAGTCTTGGTTAAAAAAATATCAGACTCTGAAGCCCGAGCAAGGAAGCGCCAGCACCTCTAATTTTACCAGACCATGAAGTACACAGGAAAAACCACGACTGTATCTGGAAAAATACACACATCTAAGTCGGAAACTCCTCATCAATCTCCGCCTGCGTCCAACTCCTCGTCAACCTCCATCTCTGAAACGTCCGTGTCCGCCAAATCAATCTCGGACTCCTCCTCGTCATCATCACCACCAGCATCCGAATCAGACAGCTCCGCAATTTCCGCGGCCGAGGGAATGTTATAAAGTGCTCGTACCTTGTTCCCATATGCCTGCATAAACTCCAGCTTGCCCATTTTCTTCCATTCTGAGTGGGCTGGGTTGAAGGCATACTGAGCCAGTGGGAAGGCAACACCAGTGTCAGCATATCTGGCCCGCTCCTTTACTGTGAGCTCATTGTAAAACTCGGGAGTGAAGAAGTCAATCGGGACTCCGGGCGGCAAGACGAGACCCATGTCAGAGGCGTCCAGAAGCGGGTCGTTGCGTATGCGGGGTTTAGGTTTCCTAGAAATATGTTAATTCAGACGTCGAATAACCAGTTCAATGTAACGCACATCTGTCCAGGCCTCACATTGCGCAGCCTATACTCCTCGGACTTTATATCAATATATTTGACGAAGAATTCGGTCGCAATAGGGTTGCGTCCGGGTTTCTCACGCACGACGGAGACCTTTTGACTATGCTCATCGTCGAAGTGAACCTCCTTGACGTAGGCCATGCGCTGCACGGGCTTTCGCAAGTTGAGTCTGCTCACTGTCTTGAATCGAGTAGCACATACCTGAAAATGAAATAGTAAGCGGGTTGGGAGAGACCGAGTGAAGGAAAGGCGTACACGGGCTCGGCCTTTGAAGGCGACAGAGTGCTCGACCGACTGACTGAGGCTTCCCGGCTGACGCCTCTCTTTTCTTGTCTTGGGTGCAAGGGTGCCATAGACGTAATTATCGTAGATGTCGCACATGAGGTTGTGGTCTTGGGCGATGTTGTTGTCGACATTCAACCCGGAGAGACCGAGCGTTCCAGACATATACTGGAATGCGGCCACCGCCACACTGCGATGAAGTTCGTTGTACTTGGATAGGAGTGGACCATCGATGTCGGGACAGAAACCCTTGAGGCCGGCCTTCTGGACCATGGTAAAGGCACAAGCAAGATGTGCTTCAGAGATGCGTGCAATATCGTTCGCAATAGGACCAGGAGTTGATTCAGCAGTTGTCTTGAGCCGGGACGCTTTGATAAGAGCCTCCGCAACGGCGGTTCTCGATTCGTCGACAAGGTTTCGCATGTGCGCACGCTGGTCTTGGACTTTGTCGAAGCGCTTGTCGTAGTGTTGGCGGGCCTCAACGGCGGAGGGGACAATATCGTTCTGGGTAATCATACCGCAAAACGCACGAATAACACGCTGGAATGCCTTCTGCACCCGTGGAATCAGTTCACTGTATGAAGTCAGTGCACGAAACACATACCTGCGTCGGTTTCGCCTCAGGCGGCACCTCCTTCGAGCGAATTCCCAGTGTACTGCGCACCCGTTTCTTCTTGGGTGGAGCCCCACCCTCGTCTTCCTCGTCATCGGCATCCCCAGCCGCAGGACCCTCCTGTTCCGGCGGCGCATCTCCCAGCTGCGCTGGACCGTTGTCTGCAGTCGGCCCCACACCTGCAGCCGAACCCGAGGCACCCCCGGACGAGCCTGAGGCACTCCCCGCCTCCGCACCCGTACACCGCTTCTTCTGGGAGGGACCGGCGCTCGTGTCGGCCTCAGGGGCGTTTGTACTCCCTCGTTTGCTGCCAGGAGCTGGTCCCTTCGTGAAGCGGACCCTTGGCTTAGCAGATTTCTTCCTGGCCTTCCCCTTGTCGTTCCCCTTAGGTTTCCCTTTGTCCCCAGCCATAGATTGAGGAATTGAGAATGAATCAGAGGGAGGGAGACGATGAAAGAGAAACCAAAATTAGGACATCAGTGATCGACCGCCTCGAGGACTCGCGCACACGTCGAGACCATCGACCCGACACCGGCGCGCTTGACATGGATGCCACGCTTTTCGTGGGCTATTGCCGACGACAAAGACGAGGCATGCAGGGCAGCGGGGAAGGTCCGGGCAGACGGAATCGTCGTGTACAGTGGCGTGCAGTTACTATAAAAATGGAACATTATTATTATACCGTTCCAAGCTCGGGCTGTGATCCCGATCTCTGACACCAAGTGTCAGACCGCGGCCGTGGCAAGTGTCCGCGCTCTGCCACGTACCCATGCCCACGGTGCGTGCCCCCAGTGTGAGCAGCAGCACGTGTGCGAACGGGAGTGGCAGTGGGCAGCGTGGGCTGGGCAAGGACGGTGGTGGCATGGACCGGTTGATGGGCGCCATGCAGTGTGGGAGTGGAGACAGTGGCAGCAGGCCCCACGTGCGCTCAAAGTGCAGCAGGAGGCGGGGCAGCATGGTGCAGGGGAGGGGAGCAAGGGCCGGCGAGCGGTGGCAGCGGGGCATGTTCATGTTCGTAGATCTGTGAGGACAGCAGGGTAGATTGAGTGACCTCGGAATTTGTTGCATCTTGCGTTATTCTACAACTTGGTTGGTGGATGCAGTAGCTTGGAAATGCCCACTAACTTTAGGTAGTGGGTCCTGTAGCGCCCTATTTCAAGTATGCATTTTTCCCACGACAAACACGACCAAGCAGTGTCATTCCTGTACAAACATTGTCATCTACGCGAGTTCGACGTGCATGTCTGTTTGGCTACTATCCTGTGGACCCCTACTTAATGTTGCAGACCGCCCGACAATGCCTCATTTTGCGGAAATCCGAATGAGCCCCAGCGCGCATTTTTAAATTCTTTTTCCGCTTTCGGATGACGGCCCGACAGGTCCGACTTCCCGGGATGACAAATTTTGCTTGACTCAGTAAATTGTGTGTCTCCCTCTATTATCTGCACTCTAGACAACCCACACGACAACCATTCATCTTGTCAATCCTATTGATTTGGAGAGTGGTGAACTGTGAATAGGTCCCCTTTCCATATACGCATTTGTTTACTGTTTGGCAGACGATGGCGGCACTCCCCATCTCTCTTCCTCTCATCTGCCGCCGGTGTCCTAGCGCTTGCAAGGGGGATCTAAATTCTAATCTCCTCCCCTACTATGCATAGTGTTGTAATTATTAATAGGCAGCTCGGCCTTCGGGCATTGATTGATAAGATCATTACTAATGAACAATTCAAGTAGATACACATAGATTATTCTAGATACAATTCCTGTAGTATATAAGCTCACTGGACAATCCTGCTAGAGCATCTGATTGCTCTAAAGCAGCTTTCCAACCAACAGTGCTATTGCAATCTTACCCTAACTCATCCGCTAATCTCGCCCTCCCCTCGCTTATCACAACACAATCAGATCTCGGTTACGTCACCGATAACCCGACAAGATGTCGACAGACAACTCCCCCCCTGCGCACCGGATTCCTGCACTCCAAGGCAGTGAAAACTTTGCTGGAAGGAAAGTCCAAATGCTGGACATTCTCACCGACGTTGGACTCGATGATCATGTTGATCCCGACTTCCCAGTACCTGCCGAAGACTCTGATGCCAAGAAATTGGCAGCGTGGAAAAAGGCTGATCGCCGCGCCCTGTCCGCGATCCGACTCCGCGTAGCTCCTGATGTCGTGCACCACATCCAGGGAGAGACCAAAGCTCTGAGTGCATGGGAAATGCTCTCGCACCTCTTCGAGCTTAAAGGTCACATGGGCATTGTGCTAGCCCGGCACAAGTTCTACAGCATCCGTGCCCCCGCCGATCAAGCTCTCGAGCCACACATCAAATTGATGCGCCAGTTCCAGGGAGAGTTGAAATCACTCGGACAAGAAGTCACTGACAAAGACTTCGCTGTTGCACTGCTCAGTTCCTTTCCTCCTGATTGGGATGCATTTGTGTGATCCACCCTGTCTGGAAGTACACCCCCAGAATCCAAAACCACCATCTCTGCGATCCTCACCGAGGAACGCCGCCGGAACGAATGCGACGGAGAACCTGACATCGGTCTGATAGCCGGACATCACCGCCACACCCCGAAATCATTCCGCTCCAACGGCAATTCCTACCCGACTCCCACGACTTCATCCCCATCGTGGAAAAATGCCATTTGCCATAGATGCGGCGGCAAAGGCCACATCGCTCGTGTTTGCCCATCACCCAGCAGTGATGAACAGGACCAGGCAAATTTCGTTTTCGACACCAACGAAGCAACCGAAGACTTCGCTTTCTAAATTTCGCACATTGATCAACAATTTTGATGCAATGATTTAGCATGTTGCGGCAGTAGGAAATTTCGGTGAAGGGCATCCGGCCAGTCCACAATTTCGGACATTGTCAAGCATGGGTCAATCATGGGTATAATTATAGGTATAGCCTCGCTGAGGGAGAGTGTTGTAATTATTAATAGGCAGCTCGGCTTTCGGGCATTGATTGATAAGATCATTACTAATGAACAATTCAAGTAGATACACGTAGATTATTCTAGATACAATTCCTGTAGTATATAAGCTCACTGGACAATCCTGCTAGAGCATCTGATTGCTCTAAAGCAGCTTTCCAACCAACAGTGCTATTGCAATCTTACCCTAACTCATCCGCTAATCTCGCCCTCCCCTCGCTTATCACAACACATAGGGAGAATGTTGGCTACTCCCAACAGTGTGTCGCCTTGCCCCCCTTTTTCTTGGTACAATTTCATGTCTGACTTTCATCCTAAAGCTCTGCCTCAAATGTATCTTGTGTACCACAACTTCCACTTCACTGCCTGAGCGCTGGAGGTGCCTTTCGAAGAGGAACAGTTGGGGAAGTCCACCTTTGCCCGTGGTCGTGCTGGCCAACATTATGCCCAGCTAATGCTCAGCACTCCGCCGATGACTTACTAGGTGTCTGGAGAGTTCGTGGTGTCCCATAGCTTCTCCTCCTTATTCCCGCACTTGTTCCTGTTCCTGTTCCAGTTTCTTACCCTCTCCCTACTCCATTATAGTATTTTTCCCCACATCTCCTGAATACCCCGCATCATCACACTTCTTTTCCCTCTCACTTCATCCTGATTATTCCCAAAGGTGCATCTGTCGCCTCCTCTCCCAGGAAGTATTTAGCGTCTCTCGTGACATGATCTCTGCTGCAGGCACAGTGCCAGAGAGATGTGTGGAGGGGGAGGACCGTGCTGGATGATTCTGTGGCCCGTCGGCAGGTGCATCGGGATCGAGTATGTACACTTGCACTGGTGTCTTTGAGACGAGGAAATGAGGCACGCATTCACAGTTCCACATTGCCCGTGTCCACACCTCCATCCCCTCCATCCACTCAACCGTTAATTCAGCTACCCATCTGTTCATTGACACATTTTCTCATGCATGCATGCATCTGTCTCCTCTCCCCTCCCACCTGGCTTCCCTTCCTCACCCCACCTCTCCTTTTAGGTCTGCTAACGGATCTTCTCCCTACAGCAGCCTCGGTTCCTGGCTGAGTTGGCCTGTTGGAACTTGTCCCAGTGTAAGTGTACAGCGCTTCGTGGGAACACCGTCTTCATTGCGCACAAGTAGCAGGGTACAGTGTGCAGCAGTGTGGCTTGCAGTGCATTTGTCGCTGTGCTCGATGTGGGGTACGACACGTGCCTCGTGGTATGCCATACTTGGTGCTGCGTATGCAGCATGCACCTGTTTGTAGCAGGGTTTGACCCCTTGCTAGCAATGACTGTCAGGAACAGCGGCTCTGAAGGGGAGACATGGCGAGGGCCGTGCTTCCGTTTTAGATAGGGGAGGAGCTTGCTTGCTCTCCCCAGGGTTCTCCTGTGCATGAGAGAAGACTGGGGTATGCGTACAATGCTTGTCTGCATCGTCCTTGTGCTAGCGTGGGGATGCGCTGTCGGTGTGCCGCTAGAGAAGTGCTTGCACTGGCGTGTCGTGTGCATGGGGAGAGTGCCTGTCGCCGTGTTCTGAGATTATGTGCGCCGCATGGTGGTCCTTCATCGTGTGCATCTCATGTAATGTTTGGTACATAGCCACCTTTTTTTCTTTTTCTCTGGTCTCTGGGATGGCGCAGCTACACACGCGACAATGGGGATCGCCAGCAAATGGGTTTGGCAAGCGACCTGCTGCTGTGTGCCTCGCTGGGCGAAGCACAGGCATGCTGGCTACAGACATAGTGGCGGCAGTGTGATGAAGCTTGGAGGTACAATGTGTCGGCTGTGCAGGATGATCCCTCGCGATTGCTTTGTTGTCATGTGTTGGTGGTGGGAATGTCCACTGGGGCGAGCAGGCTTGCAGTTGTGGTCAAGGCGGAGTTATGGTGGGGTGGGGCTCATGGGAGGTGCATGGCCATGCTGTGGGACGTGATGAGCATGCACAGGGTACATCATGCCACAGTATTGCAACCGTGTCTGGTCCATCATTCTCACCTTCAGTTCCCTTCTCGTGCATGTGCCCTGTTGTCCTTACAATGATAACAATATTCATCAATAAATAAATCTGCATTCAAATTTACATGTTGCACCCTAGGAATCATCTCATGTTTCCGTCCGTACTGATATGGAAATGTGGTAGCAATTGCGAGACTCACAAACTGAGATTCAATGAGATGGGAGGAATGGAAAGGCAAGAGCAAGAGCAAGTAACTTAATCCTGGTTTTGAAGCTGTTTTCCCAGAATTTGGGTGGTGTAACAGCAAATTGAAAAGGTCCCACTGTTGTGCATTACAACCAGTAAATTTTGAAACGAAAGGACCCCCCTGTTACATGTTATGTTTCACCCCTACAAATTGCTACAGTAACTGAGACTCTGAGACTCATCTACCATCACAGGCATCTTGCTATCATCAACTTGAAACATATTTAATATTTATTAGAAAAGTTTGCAAGCAACTTGAAACTTCTCCGTGAAGATTTGGAGGAGATTATGGAGAAATTCGAGTGCCTGGTTAGTGGGCTCTGCCGCAAAGTGCGCTACAATTGTTATATGCAAGGGCTTATGACAGGAGTATTGGTTTGGCGAACAGGAAACGTAGGGAAGGTTGCTCTTGTTTAACAATGTTGTGGGACCACAGGAGTGAGGGTGAGCGATGGCCTATGAGACGTCCTGTCTTGATGGAGTGCGGAAATGCAGAAAAGGAGAGCAACAGCGAGAGACGGTGAGGCCCAGGAGTACCAGCCACAATAGGAGCCCATATTCTTGAAGGTCTTGAGGAGAAAGGAAGCAGCGGGCGATTGAGGGAAGTGGAAAGAGGAAGAGAAAAGTGTTGTCGTGGCAATGTTTGCCGCTGTTTGACAGATTGATCGGCGGAGTTTGAATGACTTGGAGCAAAACTCGTCGAGAGCTCAATTGGACAATCACTGGAATCTGCTTCATGAGGTTGTTTGAGCTGAGATTTGCACTTGCTAAACTCAATGGTGTGCTTGTAATGCCTGCTGCACCCTGTTTTACACTTTTCGAGATTGTGTAAGAAAATGTGCATAAAAGTTTCACAAAATATCTGTGGATATCGCAAATGTGCTGAAAATCTTTTGGGGGGCAATATATTTTGCGACAAAATATCGCAAAATTGCTAGGGGGGATTTCCCTAATGCAATACACCTCAGCTACTTTGAGGATGCAGCGCGGTGGGACCCAAAGCTGGTGATATGCGCCAAAGCCCTCGAGCATCTTTATGAGGTATACAAAGAGGAATCTGCCGATGAACAACCCATTCCGCAGGCCAGCGCTACTCCGAAGGCCAGCATTCCATCGCCCTCTAAGGGATCTTCCGATGGGCAGTCCACGGGTCGAATTTGGTGTAGCCTTCAAGCACTGCCATTGTGGTGGGCCAGTTTGCCATTTGTCTGCCTCTAACTGAAAATAACCGAGGAAATTGAGTGCGAAACCTTTTCGTGATCTCCAACTGCGTTGGAGCGAGTGCCAAGGCAGATAAGTAAATGTGGGGAGCACTTGTAATAATTTCATCAGCAAAGAAGCTGATGACTCTTTTTGCATCAGTCACAAACTGAATAATTTGTGATTCCTAGAGATTGTGTTTCATGTTAAATGTGGCAAAAACTGCAAAAGTCCACACCTTTTCAGCCCACACAATCAATTTTGACAGTGTCCGGTGGGCTAGGCTCTCGGTCACGCTCTCGTGTGCCGACAACGGATCTGCCGCAAAGTGCAAAGAAAAGAGGAAATCAATCTCTCTCGACCGCAATCGGCCCTAAACTACTGGATGTCCGTGCTAAACAACGCCAAACACGCTACCGCATCTGCCCCCCTCCTCTAGGCAACGTCCTCGCCCTCTTCGGCCTCACCCTCTGTCCAATCGATCCGCCTACCACCTCCTCTTCATCGGCCTCTTCATCGTCAACCCAACCGTCCTCGTCCTCCTCCATGCCTTTTTGCCTTTTTGCGTCCGCATCACGCGCTGCGCCCTCTTCTTCACGACTGGGCTCCGGTTCTTCCAACACTATGGGTCCTGCTTCTGCCCGCACCTCTTCATTGGCTGCCCCCCTTTTTCTGGCCGCCTCGTAAGCCTCGAGCGAAGACCCTTTCGGCACTTTCAGCAGTCATAGACGCCGTGAGTTGTACTCGCCCGCCAGTTCTTGTCCGTAAATAGTTTCAATAACATACGAATTCAAGAGACGTTCCTTGACCCTGAACGCCCCCGACCATTCTGGCAAGATCTTCTTAGAGGTGAGGAAGGTCTTCTTGTATTTTGGATCCAGGACCTGTATGAGATCTCCGGGCGCGAACACGACCTCGCCTGCTTTGGAATCCAGGACGCGGCGGTCGAATGCTGCCTTCCGCGATGCTCCATGTTTGACCGCACGTGCATAGCCGTCGAAGCGCTGTTGAGCTGCGTAAGCCTGCTGCACGTCGACGTCGTCTATCTTGATTTCAGCCACGGCGGTCTCCACCCCAGTCGCAGTGGTGTTAATGACCATTGCGAAGAAGAGCTCGTTCGGGGTGTGGTCCAACACCCTAAGGATGCGATTATTCAGTAAGAAGATTGTGTTGTCAAAATGGTCCGGCCAATTTGCGGGAAGATGCTCCCATTTCTCAATCTTCCTCCAACCTTCCTCCCCCAGATCTGGCGCGCACAACCTCTTCAATATCCCCAGCAGGATCTGGTTAGTACCTTCAACCAACCCGTTCACCCATGGCGAGTACTTCGCCACCACGTGTGGTTCCACTCCGAAGCTCTTGCAGAATTTCCGCACCTCCTCGTTGTCAAAATGGCTGCCCCCGTCGGTCTGGAATGTTTCCCACGGCACGTACACGTTGAACAGGGTTCGGAGAGCTGCCATTGTCGTCACCGCTGACCCGTGAGTTTTGTATTTGAACCCGAATACCCGCTGCGACGCGGTATCCAAGTACAGCCCGACTTCCTTGTAGCCACCCTTGCCTTTTGGCATTGCCAGATAGTCGCCAACTAGAAGTTCGAAGGGATGGCGGCGTGTGATGGGCTGCAGCAAAGCGTGCAGGTGTGTTGAACCAAAATTCAAGCATTCCCCGCAGTTCTGGATGGCCTCCATGATGATCTTGTCGATGGCAGGTGTTTTGAATCTATCCGTGAGTTTTAGCTTCATGGAATCGCGACCAAGGTGACCCCCTTCGCGGTGTTCTCGTTCTGCTTCCGCCTGCATCTCGGTTGGCATTAGGCACTCTACGCGTGTGCACGCCCTGCGCGACTTTCCTCCCCCGATGTGTCACAGCTTCCCCCCTTCCACCATACTGTACCGGCGTGTATGTAGGCAACCGTCGACGGTGCGTTACGTTCCCAAACAGGTCTAACGTTAGCAACCACGGCCGGGTTAGGCGTTATGTTCGCCCATTTAGGCAACCAGTGGGTGGATTTTGATGATTTTTTTTCCATTGTTCCGACTTCGCAGTGGCATTCATTTAAATACAATTATACTCTCACTTATTCCTCTTCCTGAACCCTTGATGACCTGCCATGTCCCCCCGCGAAAAACCATTTGGGCCCAGCCTGCCAGTTGGCATTCCGAGCGAAATAAATACTCGGATCAATTATCTCGCCAGCCTCTTGAAAAATCTACCATCCTCCCTTCCACTCGATCCTGCTGAATCCACCTATCATTTCGAGTTGGATCCAGATGATATTAAAGAAGAGGGTGCAACATATGCATTCAATCGTGCTCTCGAAATTGCATTCCAGACACACAAACTCCGTGATGCCACCTTGCTCTTCACAGAGCGTGGCAAGCGTCTTTTGGCCCTCGATAAGTTTATCAAGAAACATGTCAGAGATTTGACACTTCCGGCTGCACGGGCTCACCAGACCCGCTGGATTGAGCGGCTCATCACCGCGGCAAAAGATTCTGGTGCCAAGCTTCCACCGCCCAAACGGTTAGTCACTTATGCTGGATCAGTGAAGGTGGCAAGCTCTGATGCGCAACTTTTAGGCTTCCAGATTCAGATTCAGAGGAGGAAACCCGGCTGCAGAAAGTTCAAAAGAAATCAGTTACCATCGACTTATCGAACGAGGATGATGATCCTTCCCCAGCTGCCAAACCTCTTCTCCGCACACCTACCATTTCTCCATCTGTTCCGAAGCGTGCACCTGCCATCGCAGCATCCATTCCGAAGCGTACAGCCGGTGGTGGCACACAGCCCGCACCTTCCGTCCCGCAGCAGCAGACCACTCTGTTCCAGTTTGGTGCCAAGAAACTTGCACCCAAAGAGGCGGCTGCACAGAGGAAAAAACACGGACATCAGCACATCAATTGGTTCCACCCGTTCCTATGGAATCCAATTGACGACCTGGCTCCCCGGGTCGGTTGGTCACCTTCAATGATTGCCCAGATACTTGCGCGCCAGAACCCCTCGCTATACGGGCGGCTGAATAAGGGGACTGTGTCCAAGTGGATATCGAAGCAGGGGAAGCGTTGGTCTTCGAGAACCAAGAAACATGTCGAGCTTCGTCACAGGCTCACCGGCACCGGCCGTGTCGGTGTTCTGGCACCATTCCCTGACCTCGTGGAGGAGATCAAGAACAAACTCCTCGGCCTTCGGGCGTCGGGAATTTGTGTCGGGCGCTTGATGGCGAGGTCAATCATCATCACGATGATTCGGGATCAGCAGCCTCAGCTTCTAGAGAAATTCAAATGCAGCGAGACGTACACTGGCGGCTTTTTGCAAAGTGTCATGAATTGGTCCATGAGACACGGAACTCACGCTGCCGCCCATATCCCCAACGATGCACCACAACTCTGCGAGAAGACATTCTTCCGACTTGTCCACTTGATCAGCTACTACGATATTCCCCCATCTCTCGTCGTCAATATGGATCAGACTGGCGTCCTTCTTCTGATTGCGAACAACAAGACCTACAACGAGAAAGGTGCTCGGCAGGTGAACATCTACGGGCGCGAGGAAAAGAGGGCCTGCACTCTGGCGGTAGCGAGCACACCAAATGGGAATGTTCTCGCTTTCCAACAAGTTTGGTCCGGTGCATCGAAACGGTCTCTTCCGTCCGACGATGCCACCGGGATGGCTGAGGCTAAACGTCTTGGCTTTCATTTTGCCTTTGCGAAAAGCAAGAAAAAGAGCAGCCATTTCAGCACATTTAAAACGATGCAAGAGTGGGTCATAAATGTTCTCGTGCCGTACATTTGTTCGCAAATCGAGATCCTTTCCCTCGAGGACGACCAAAAGGCCATTCTTTTCATCGACGTTTACCTCGTCCATATTGGGCTCGACTTCCGCACATTCATGTACGAAAAATATCCCAACATCTTTCTCGTATTCGTACCTGCCAATTGTAAGTCATGCTCGTTGTGTGTGGATCATTCTAATTTTTCGTGCTAGGTACACCTATCTTTCAACCCGCCGATGTCGGCCTGCAACGTGTCTTCAAACACCATCTCCGACAGTCTTCCGTGGACTGGATGGTAGCAGCGTACACCGAGCAGCTGAAAAATGGGCTGACCCCCGAGCAAGTGAAATTCTCCACATCTGTCCCGGTTCTCCGGGATGCCTCGGTCCAACCTATTGTTGACTTGTATAAGTGGGCCGAAACCTTCGCTGGTCGGGAATTGATTCAGACGGTACTTATTCGCGTCCCCTTGTTTTCGCCACTCCTTTCTGACATTTACATCTGACAGGCTTGGGAAAAATGCGCCGTTGGTGAGTTCAATCTTGGGGCCGAGTGCCTTACCTCCAAGAAAACGAAGGCGGCGTATCGGCAATACCTCGCCAACAACCCAGACTTTCGGAAGGAACTTGAAGACAAGGTTGGCCACATCATCGAGATTGACGATGAGACCCAAGAGGCCGCCATCCAAGCCGAGGCTGCGGTGGTTGCGCAGATTCCTGATGATGAGGACCTTGCAGACGAGCCAGAGGATGATACGGATGTGCCACTTCAGCATGTCATCAAGGACGCGCTTGGGCTCGAAATTGCGGCCACAGACCTTCCACCAACCTCTAACTTCTGTGTCGCATCCAGCACAGTGGTTGACGGCACTCTCAGGGCAGGTGGGAATGCCGAAAATATTTGGGCATACAATGACAATGGAGCGGCTTGGACAGAGGGAGTTCTGGCGGACGAGACCTTCAGCACGACGTAGCGAATAGTGTACGATTTTTTTTCACAATTTTTGGGTCCAGTTTGAGCGAGAAAAATGCGATTTTCTAAATGAGTCTGAAGTTAGCAACAGCAGCTCCGTTATGCGTTACTACCTGAGATTTAGGCAACGATTTCGGCCCTTGTGTTATGCGTTACGTTGCCTACATACACGCCGGTACAGTATACTCCCTTGCCCGGTGCTTCGCGCGCCGCACAGCCTTCTCGTCCTCCCCCTTCGCAATTGTCTCGAGAGCTTCAATGGCCTGCAAAAAGACCGGCACATCAGCAAAACGGACTTTCAAAGCTGGAATCCCCTCTGCATCCGTGACTGTATATAAGTCGAACACCAGCCCGCTCTGCGCGAACCAGTCGCACTGCACGGACCATCCACTTCCATCATCGTCCGTGCGCAGCACATTTGTGTACTTGCAGCTCAACGCGTCCCCTACGAAATTGACTGCCCCCGGGAGATGGCGAATCTCACGAATATTGTGCCCCATGACCGCCTCCAACCACCTGGCATGCGTTGTGGAGAGATTTGTACTCATCACTGTGTCCCGTAGCGCCTGGCAATCGGTCTCGATCTCGATCGGAAAGCCATATGTGGTGTCAACGAACTTGTCGAGAGAGTACTTGAGTGCAGCAAACTCTAATAGGTATGGCTTGTAGCGCTCCTCCGTGAGTGATGTCCTTTTTGATGCGAAACCTATAGGGTGTAGCTTGTTGACCGTCCTGCCGTCTGGCAATACCGTGTCGAAACGCTGACATATCATGCCGCCTAACCCTTCCTTCGACCCGTCTGTTGTTACAATGAAGGACCGACCATCAAACACGGGGCCCTTGAGCACCGGCTCCGATGTCAGCGCCGCCTTCAGTTGCACAAAAGCCGCCTACTCTTTCATACCCCACTACTTCTACAGGTCCACTGCCCGCATACGCCTTCTTCACTCCCCTTTTGAGCCCGCACCCCCCACCTTTGCCAACCGCTCGAGGTCCGTTAACGGTTGCGCAATCCGCGCGTAGTTCTTTATCAAACCCCTGAAGTGCCCGCACAGCCCTAAGAATGACTTTAAATTTAACAGGTCATGTGGCGCCTGCCAGTCCACAATGGTGGTGAGCTTTGTGAGGTCGGGCTTTATACCGTTCTACGCGATTACCTGCGAACGTTGCCTCCATCATGAAGAATTGCATCTTCGCTGCCGAGAGCGAGAGTTTGTGCTCCCGGATGCGCAAGAACACTGTTCGCAGGTCCGCCATCTTCTCCTCGAAGATATCTCCTGCCATTCCACCGTCATCAACGAATAATTGAATTTTCGTGCCCACCATGTTACCGAGCGCGCTACCCGTCGCTTTGCTGAACGTCGATGGTGCTCCGGTCAACCCCATAGGCATCTTGCAGTAGGTGAAGTAACCGCGGCCTTCGACATAAAAGCACAGGTATGGCCGAATTTCCTCCGCGGTCGCGCATGCATAGAAGCCTTTGGCAAAATCGAAGACCGAAACCCAGCGGTGGCCTGACAGGAGCCCTTGCTTGCGCTGTATGTCTCCTTGCGGCATGGGTGCGACCTTGGTTTTGGTGTTCAGCTCTCGGTAATCGTGACACACCCTCCAAGATGGATTTTTTGGGTCCTCGACCTCTGGCGTTGACGCTTCCGGGCGTGCAGGTAAGTCGAAACTAGGTGGTAATCCCGCAGCGATGCATTGCTCGTTAATCTGGTGTTGCAGCTCGAGGATTGTATGTGTCTTGCCATTCTGATGCACCTTCTGCGCGAGCGTTGTTGGTGACACGCACTTGACATCCTTCGGATCCATACCCTCGATTATCCCCGCGGCTAGCATCTCGTCAATTACGCCGTTATACCACTGCTTTTGTGCTGGGGTCGTGGGCCTCTGGTGTATTTTTGTATTAAATGTTGTGTCGGCTGGGATGTTCATGGCATGTTCTGCTCCTGGGATCGGTACCACTTCCTTCATTGACAACACGTAACAGTCCGCGAATTCGGCAACAAACGCGTTTACTGTCCCGCGCTGCTCGTGGGTTAAGTCCGGGCCGATCCTGACAGCATCGAGTACCGCGTCAACCCGCTTGGGATTGAATGGGTCTGTCAGCCTCGTGAAGATCGAGGTGTCCTCGCCTAGACGAATCTCTGGCTGTTCAAACCCATCTTCGTCTCCTGCACTTTGCGGAAACGCCGTGCTTGCGCTTGCCTCTGCGGTGACTTGGACCAGGTACTGCGAAAACTCCTCCGGAGAGCTCGTGCGAAGCTCCTCCCACGTCTGGCTGTCTTTCGCTGCTTTTCTTAGGTGCTCAGCCATCTCCTTTACTGTATAAACTGGTTCTGGCGTAGAGGTGTCAGTGGGGTCTTCGAGTGGTTCGTGCGCAAGATTGTGTACTCCCCTCGTGGGGGATTGCGCGCCGTCCCCCACCGAGTTTTTCCGCGCTGGCTGCTTAGGCCGTACCACTTTCCCATGCACCCGTACCTCAAACTGTAAGGTGCATGGCAGTATCCAGTAACACCATCTTGGGTCCTCGACTTCCTCCTCCTCTACTGGCTCCTCTTCGTCCGGTTCCATCGCGGCTCTATTCCGCTTCCGTCGCAACTTCATGCGACACTCGTTCTCACTCCTCGTGTATCGCCGGCGTCGCAGCCAGTTCTTCTGGAGGTATATCACTGGCATCACAGTGTCAGTGATGAGGATTTCCTCGAGAACATTATCCGGGGCGGGTACTTCCCTCAGCGGGGATTCCGAATCCCCGCTGAATGTCCCGCGTGCACTCGCCCTGCTTCCCACGCCCCCATACTGCGCGGCAAGCACGAGTATGCCCCAGATTATAATGACACCTGCCATCTGCAAGGCCCGCACTATGCCCGTCTCCTGCCCTGACGTGTCTTCGCTATTCTCCTGCTCCTTCTCTGTGCACGCTGTTCTGCCTTGATCCTTCAATTCCTGCTCTGTAAAAGAAATCACGTCAGTATCATTTTCGTCTTCTCCCTCATTAACACCCTGTACTTCCCTCGAGGGGGTGGCAAATCCCCCGTCGAGTTCTCTCGTGCCTCTTCATGCATCCCCCTTGCATCTTCCCCTTCATGAATGGCTGACCGATATTGCCTAACAGGAGGTGCACTACTTCCTCCTGCTGACATTGTGCACGATTTGGGGTCCAAGAACACGGCGTTCACATTGCCCCGTGCCTCGTCCCACAGGCTGATTCGCCTTATTTGATTTGACACCACGGTTGGGCCCTTCTTTCCGCGCACTGTTATGGTGTCGTTTGCATAGTCATGCACTGCCCCGAAGCCTTCTAGCAGTGGTTTTCCGAATAGAAACGACCACGAGCCACCACTGGGAAAGACCTCAAATGTTCCGTACACTCTCGCCCTGCCAAACCGAATGTATCCCTCCCAGTACCCTATTGACGGCACGAGTGCTCCGTTTGCCATGCCCAGCGTCTTTCCTGATTGCTGCAGCTCCCCTATGCGGTGCCGTATCGCCTCGTACAACGCCGTGCACACTGTGTTCACCATCACCCCGTCATCCTCCAGCGCCCTTATTCTCCCCTCTTGGTCCCTCCACTTCAATCCCGCATATGAACGGCACGCTTGCACGCTTTGGTTCCCGCTCCTCAATCCCCACTGCATACAGGTCAACAACTTGTGTATTGGAAGCAGGGTACATGGGGGTCGACGTATTACTACGGACTTGGGGGCCGGACCATTCGTCCTCAGGCGATGGCTCATTGCGCCCGAGGACTGACTCCGTCTTCTCTTGCTCTTCTGGGCTGTCCGAGCATCTCTTTGGACAGCCCCTAAGCATTTCCCTGGTCGTTAACCTCCTTGAAGCGTCCTTCATCGCCCCCAAAGGGGCGCCCGTAATCATCCACGTCCCATGGCGCGAACCCCACCGCTCGCACCGCCGTTGGCGCCTCCTTTAATGCCTGCGACGCGATCCGCCGCCATTGTTGCTCCCTCACGCTGACGCACTGGTCCGGTGGTGCCTCGCAACGGCGCTGGTAATTCGTGTGGCCTTGATACCCGCATCTGAAGCATTCACCGGAGTTGGCGGGGGCGCAACGGGTATGGTGTATTCATGGTCACTGCGACGTTTCCATGCGCGCGGAACCACTCTTGCTGCTGGTCCCCGTGCGCGCGTTGTCCAGCTTCCGTATCGGGGTGGTGCGTGATGCGTGCGATTGCTTCTAGAAGGATGTGACGCTCCTCGCCTTGTAGCGGCTGCTGCGCTTCTGCGGGCTGGCGTGCGGGGGCTGGTATGGCGCTCGCGATACTTGGGGCTGGTATGGTGCACGTGGTGCTTGAGCCTGGTATGGTGCGCGCGGTGCTGCGAAGAGATTGCCCTGGCCGCCTCCGCCTGCTCCCTGGAACGGATTCGCCCCAGAGCGGGCGCCGGCCAGCGCACGCGCGCCTGTGCTGGAGCGCTAATCCTCGCGTCGGTGAGCTGGGCGCGAATGCCAGCCATGGGGGATGCCTGTAGCGCCACTCCCCTGTCCAGTATCTTCGCGACGTTGTCGCGCTGCTCCTTCTCTTCCCTCCAATCCTTCATGTCGAGCTCTAGCTCTACGGTGTCGACGTCCCGCATGGCCTTGATGAACGTGGGCCAATCCGCGAATGTCTTGGCGATTTTCGTGCGTAGCGGGCGCGGTAGCTCGATGCGCACTTGCTCGATGTACGTGGAGGTCGCCGAAACCCCCGCCTTCGCTGCGAGGCGTAACATCTTGTTGCCCCATGCGTGGTGCGCCCAGACCTCGCGATCTGCGACCTTGGTCTTCATCCCTAACTCCTTCATTGTCATCTTGCATTTCAGCAGTGTTGTCCCGTACTCCGCCACCGTCGGCTGCACCGTAGCTTCCGACAGGTATTGGGCCTCGATGGCGGCGTCGATGAGGTCCATGTCGGCCCATGTCGCCAGTGGCAACGTCTGGAACCAGACGTCGACATCGCTATTGGCCGCGAGGTAATGCTTGAAGGCCTTGGCCTTGTCCGCGCTGCTCGTTGTCACCTTGACATCTCGGTGGAATGCCCGCAGGAAGTCTTGCACGGACATCTTGTCCGTATCGCCGTCCCAAGCGTCCATGGGCATCGTGTCGGATGAATAATTGGGGCTGGGGACTCTGGGGTTTGTATGGTGCGTGTCTGAGTCTGGATTTGCGAGCGCGCTGAAGAAAACTCTTCAAATGTCGGGAGTTCGTCGTCGCTAGCACTAGGCTCAGTTAGGGAAGACTCCGTGGATAGTTCTGGTGACGATGCCGGTGTTGGGGTTCTGTGCATACTGAAATCTACGGCTTCTAGGGTGTCGCTGCTCAGTGTGCTCGAAAACCGTCCTTGCGCGTCTCTTGCTCGTCTCGGTGCCAGTGTGCTTCTTTTTCACTCGTTCGCGGGTAGCTCGTACTTCTTTTGGTTCGAATCGCACTCTCAATCACCAGATGGGCTAGGCTCTCGGACGCGCTCTCGTGTGCCGACAACGGATCCGCCGCAAAGTGCAAAGAAAAGAGGAAATCGATCTCTCTCGGCCGCAATCGGCCCTAAACTACTGGATGTCCGTGCTAAACAACGCCAAACACGCTACCGCACCGGGGTGCATAACCCACCATCCCCAGCAAGCTCAGGACCTCCAGCCAGAACAGGAAATTGTCAAAAAGGAATCTTTTGGCTGCTTGTGCACCATCATCGTTGTAGCCAGTCGCACCAAGATGATCTGCCCAAAAGCGACATGCATACCTGAGATGGCCTGGAATACATGTGTCTATCTGCTGTTGGAAATTGGGCATGTCGACATTCCGCAAGTATGAGGTTGGTAGATCACAGATGTTGAACTTGAGTTCAGTCCCCAAAACTCGTAGCAGGTCATATGCAATTGAGTGTTGCTGGTCTTCTGTGCCACACAGGAGGTCAGTTCGTGTTTCTTGAACATGGACTGTCGTGAATTCTCGGAATGATAGATGCATGATTTGTATTGTGCCCCCAGCGGTGTCAGGAACACGGATAACCGCACTCAGAGGGTGTACTATCCCCCTGAGGTCTTCAATATCTATGTCAAGCAATGCTGCCAGAGACTGGGGCCCTAGAGGTTCAACAAGGTGTAAAATTGTGCTGAGAACTGTCATAGCACAGTCATGGGAATCTCGAGCACGATCGTCTCCAGGCTTGGGCAGTGCAATAGACTCGTCCACAATATGGTGGTATAGATCATGTAGATGTGTGAGTGGGGCACCCCTCAAGAGGTAGTCAACAGATCTTCGGGGAGGCACCTGTGGTAATCCTGCATGGACATGGTGAACGGCAGTAGCAGCAAAAATGAAGAGCTCGCAAGCACGCTTGGTTATCTCATCTACATCATTGGCCTCGGCCTTCCAACTATGTCGCGGAGTCCAAATAGTACCATCCAGTGATCACTCAACATAAATGTGTATGTCACATTCAACTGTACTGCGGTCAATCTGGTCGAGGATGATTTCATGCATTAGGGAATGCAGAATATCCAACTTGAGGTAGGATGGAACATCCGGGCGCCCAGTCAGAAAGAATCGAACATATGTTGGCATGTGAGTGATGCTGTCTGACAGCCACCGGAGGAAAACCTGTCTGCGGTCCTTTCCGCATTCGTCCAATGCATCCAGACAGATTATCCATGGTGTAGGACTCGGTGGCATCTGCACAAGGAGTTCCACAACCAGTTGCTGAAACTGTAGGCGTGGCTCCGCAGTGAGAATCCCAGTGCAGTCCATCAGGAAAATCCTCCCGAGCTAATTATCCGAAACTTTCCCCCAATTATACTGACCCAGCATAATCTCGCGGAACTAGGTCTAATTTCCCAAAATTAGGCGAAGTTTCGGCAAGTTTCACCTAATCATATGATGCGGTGTCAGCTTAGGCGAAGTTTTGTGAAATTTGGGGTAGATTATGATGTGGTTTTTCCTCATGGTTGGTTTGTTAAAACCTTGTTCCTTTGCAAAGCAACATCCATCTGAGTTTATTGACTGCTCTGATTCACTTTGAGGTCAGTTGTTGCTGCACTGGCAGGTCGAGAAGGGGTTGGAAGGATGTAGAGCTTCTGTGACAGTTGTATCAGTATCACTCCCGACCTTAGAGGAGAGTGTAGTACTTGGGGAGGAGCAACGACGTTGGGACTTAGATGATTTTTGAAACACCATCAAAATTTGCCGCTCCGCCGTCGGACTCCGTCGGAGCGGTTCGGGGACAGCGTGTAAGTTTCTCTCGGCAATCTTTGGCCAGCATATTTATATCAGACGGTTGATGTCGCCACGTCAACACCTTTCTTCCTTTCCCCCCACCTTCCCCTGCTATCCAAGTCGCCCGAAGCCACTGTCTTCATCTTCAAGCCCTCCGACCTCCTCTTTACTCGTTACGCAGCAAGCATCCTTCGTCGCCGATGTCCCCACATCCCTCCTCGCCGCTGTCACGGCCTCGTCACTGTCCCGGCCACTTTTTGCCAGCTCTCCTCAAGCCGTCCTTCCTGTCTCGATTGCAAGCCTCCCGTGCTTCAACAGGGCTCTCGTATTCCTAATGCTGTTGTCTCCCCCTCCGCGATGTCCCCCGTCCGCCTACAACCACCTTCCCGACCCTCAAGGTTCCATTCACATCCTCCACACCTTGCACCGCTGGCCTCTTGACTTCCCCTTCACGTCCCAAGTACTTCCCAAGAACAAAGACCTCTGGCCCAGTCGTCGTAGTCTCCAACTTGAGATGCCAAGCACCGTGTGCAAGTTCCTCCAATTACCACTCCGCGCAGATTCTCGATGACCCCCCTCCCACCCAACGTGCAACCTTCCTCTTTGCCCCGCATACTCCCCCGGCATCTTCCTTGTCCGTTCCGTGCCTTCACTTACACATTTATGTTCCTGCTAGAGTTAGTTCGATATGTACTTGATAATTAGATCGTCGTGAATCTATTCTGTCCACCACCCTCTTGTCTGATGTGATGTATATGATGAGAACTACCTGAAAAGTAGCCGGAAAACCAAGGTTTAATCCTGGTCTAAGGAAGGATAATTTTGGGAAAACTTCGCCACATTTTGAATCAACAACTTAATTACACTTAATTTCACCTAGTCGGCGTAAGGTGGATAATTTTGGTAAATTTGGCAAAACTTCACCAAGTTTTCCCTAAGTTTCGCGAAATTAGCTGAGGGGGCTTTTCCTGATGTCACCATCCAAGAATTTGACAAGAAGATGCCGGAAGTCTGCATTATAATCAGCCAGTTGGCGGGCAATTGTGCTGGGGAGGAGCTTGATCTCCTTGTGATCTGCGTAGTCACGCGAAAAGAAAAAAGAGGCTGCCAGAATGTGTTTCTCCTCCGCCAGGATGGATGCGACACTCTTTGCAATGGTTGATTTACCCGATCCCGCAGAGCCGCTGAGCATGAACAAATGGCGAGAGGAATTGGGAGGACTGGTCAACTGCGTGATGATGTCGTTGATTATATTGACTCGGGTACCATCCATGCATTTCTCGGGTGTATTTTCCGCATTGTAGCGTGCGGGGACACATCTCACCCTTGCAAGGATTTCGTTGGCATGGACGACCCCAACTAATGAAATATAATGTTGACATCATTCTTCGAGAGTACCGGATATCCACACCTTTCGATACGATGTCCCCGACCAATTTGTCTATGGAAATATTCCCATAGAACTATAGAGAGACTCAGGGGCAGGTAGAGCTAGCAGTGGAATATTGTGTACAGTGAACTCTTGAATATGAGATGCAACTGAATTCTGGATATCCAATATCTTTTCCTTGTCCTCCTTACTGCTGAAAAAACGCTTGGGTCCCCTAAATTTCTGAATGCCACAATGAGGGTATCAATCACATATTGCCGGTATTGTGCATGAACGACCCACAATGACAACATGTTTAACTGGCGCTTCAAATCCTCACTGGCGCCTGACGCATCAATGGCAATGAATGCCTTCAGAGACCTTTCAAGCTTGGAAAGGTCTTCCTTGTTAGCTTTCATCGTCTGTTCTGTGCGATTACAAGTGGGGCTCGTCATGGAATGCAGAGGACGCACTGATATCATCGTCACAAGCTCCAGAACACCATTGATGACAGGCTCGACTCCGGGAATACCGATCCCTGTGACACTTGCTTTGGCAAGACTGAGTGCTGGAAGAATGGCTTCGAGGATGCGGGTGCTCGCTCCAGATGCTGGGGATGGAGGTGTGTTCATTGGCGGTACTCGAGAAGCTGTGGACACCACGTGCATCCCACGGTAGATACAGCAGGTGCATGTGCTTGGGGAAAAAACTGGCTCGCCGGTCTTCGGAGACAGCCTTCCACCGTGACAGCCGCCCAACTGGTGTGGTTTCACGCTCACTTCGGCGCCGCACCTCTTCAGTGAATCCGTCGGCGACAGGTTCGATATACTCCGCGCTGTCTCACAGTCCGCAACTGCCTTGCCGTCCTCCTCTACGACTTTGCCATCGGTATCCCCCCAGTCCTAGATCTACTGGCTCCGCCTCAGGTGCGTGCCTTCGAAACCATTTCTCCCGTCAGCGCACACAGCCTTGCACGTCTGACATGTACAGGTGATGATCGATCAACGTCAGATTCGTCGACAGACCTGCAAGCACAAGCGCGTCACTTTCGTCAAGAGCATCTCGAACTACACGCTCAGCGGCATCCCCGCACTTGCGGAGGTGCGCCAGTGATGACGCCGATGACGCTGATTAGGTCGCGCACGCACACGGCATTCAGCGGCATGGAAGGTGCGTTTTTAATCTATCTCGTTTTGGCTACATGTGGTATCGGCACAGGAGTGTCAAGGCCTCACAGCTATTTAAAAACTTTTAAACCCATATTTTGTAAACGCTTTGGAATATGGGATAATTCTATTCAGAAACCCCGGTTGCAGGCAGAACCCCCCCGACCAAAAATAGATTCTATGCAGAAACCCAGGTTTCCCCCGGATGTGCTCGCCGGGACCTGCTTAATTTGGATCACTGGATTTTTCTAATGGCAGCGGAACAATTTAGAGTTTGAATAACTTCGAACCAACAGAGCACAAAATGTTGTTTGCATAGCGCCGGATCGCTTCGAGTTCCGGCATCTACCCTTTTTGGCGCGGCGCGGCGGCGGAGCGACGGGGAACGGCTTGGGCACGGTGCCGCTGTTGATTGACTCTGACGCTCTAGTGCTTGTAATATCCTGGCGGAGTTTAAAGGCCTCAGACAGGCCTAATTGGATTGAGATCCAGCTAGAGATCAACGAGTCAGAGTCCTGCCGAGACCTCGGCTGCCTCGGCTTCACCCGGCTCACAATTTCCTCACGCAAATCACCCCCACACTGTTGGATATTTGGAGTGATTCACTGGATTCACACACCGTTTGATTCGCTCAACTGATCTTGTGTTCAGACAACCGACTGTTGATGCGAAGAAAACCGCTATGCCGGGGCCATGCCGGTCGGCACAGGCAGCCAAGTGATGCACCCTCAGAAAACAGTCAACTTGAAGACGTGTAATGAGACCATTTTCGACTGCATAGACAACTTACGATCTGGCAGTGGTGAACATGTTTCCTTTCGGTCGGAGGCCCGGATCACAGCCTGCGGCGCCAGAGAAACCCCAGAAAGTTCAATAAGTTGAGGGCTTCCGAATAAGGAGGGGGTTTCTGCCTGCAACCGGGGTTTCTGAATAGAATTATCCTGGAATATGGCCTCCTTGATAAGTGAATTCGTTCGAGAAGTTTATAGTGCATGATCGAACGCGGCCTGATGTGAGATTTTGAATCCAAGTGTCGAATTGAGATTCCAGACGTGAGGAGAATCAAGAAAAAAAGCTATGTTATGCATACCTATACTTTCGAATACGGCCTCCTTGATAAATGGATTCGTTTAAGAAGTCTACAGTGCATGATCGAACATGGCCTGATGCGAGATTTTGAATCGAAGTGTCGAATTGAGATTCCAGACGTGAGGAGCAAGAAACGAGAAAAAGAGCGGCACGGCAACACGGATGGGCAACTAGTCACAACGTAGGAATATACACGAAAGTTGCGCCAATCTCTGCGGGTCTCTGAAGATTGGATTTAGACAGAGTTACATAGGGGAAGCGTACACCGAGTGCCGATCTCCGAAGGCCTCATGGAACCATAACAACAGAGCATCGGGTCATTCCCCAGGAAATACGTTGTCTGAAGTCCGTTCACCGAGTTTCATAGATTTATCGACAAACAATGGAACAGAACAAACCGAGCCACAGACAGTACAAATCAAAATGCGCAGACCATCCTCCATAGAAACTTTCAGCTACGTCGAGCTTTCGGTGAGCTCAAGGGCCAGATTTCATGCCCTGAGCCCGCGGAGCTGCGTAGAATCGAGGTTACTCGGGAGAGTGCAGCTGACGCAAATGCAATTACTGAAAGTTCAGGTTCATGCAGAGTTCACGATCTGGATAGAAGTGCGTGCAACATATTGTTGCTGGTAATGGAGCAGAAGATTTAGAGTCCGTCAAGGAGAATCCAGCCGGCAAACAGAGAAGAGGAGAAGGTGGATGCAGAAGTCCCGAGTAGAACAATTTTTATCAGAGTAGATGATTCGTCTTTCCGGTGGGCTTGACGTACCAGCTGAGCGGCTGCTCCTTGCAATTCGTTGGTGTGTGCCTTGCGAATCTGCCAACCCCCTTGCCAAGGACTCGATTTTTGTTTCGAGTTGCTGCATATGGGCACGAGATTCATTGCGCCCAGCTTTCTGAGTGAGGTAGACTCCCGACATCGCGCCCTGGAACCCTTGCACAAGATTCTGGGGCAGGTTTTTTAGGGCAAGACGTGCAAGGGCCTCCGCATCGGCAATTCGATCAGCAGACGTCGCAGCAAAGGCACGGAATTGTGGGGAGTTGAATGGTGGATAATTAAAGAGTGGAGAGTTCGGGTATTTGGTATACAGGAGAGCACCGTCTTGAAGGATGATGGAGCGGAACCAGATAAGGAGTTTGAATAGCTGCCGCAAAGCAATGTCTCGGGCTAAGGTATGCCTCCATTTCATCGTCACCTTCGCCCGCAACCCCGACCTCTGGCTTTTCTTCAGCTCAAACTACAGCATGGAGTGTCCTTGCCACCCAGTATTCGGAACCTCGTTTGCGCAGGCACCAGTGGGAATGGGTTGAGAAAACGGAACGATGTACAACAGAACCACCTTCAGAACTTCTGCGGCAAATATCGGCAAGTTGTTCAGCCGTCTCCAGGCTTTCTAGCCGGGAAATTCCTTTCCGGTCTGGTTCATTCTTGAGGTTTTTTGATTGCAGAACTTGATAAGTACCAGTGGGTATCAAATGGGCAGTAGAGAATATTGATTGGCCATCACATCACCAATCAAAGCCTCGTTGATGACAGTTTGTACCCTCAATAATTGTGTATAGATGTCGAGCATGAGATAAAATCAAGTTAGTTGCATGGCGGTAGCGCGTGCGGCGAGACAGAGAGTCTTCATGGATGCGGATCCATACGAGGTGCCAGTCCTCAAACGAAGCAACCAGGAAGGCAACGGGAAACTGCCCTAGAGTTGGTGGGTGGCGGGCCGTGGCATGTGACGGTTAGTAGCCCCACATGGCTGGAGAGTACTAAATCCTCTGTCGGTCTGCATCTCTGAAATGTGATGCAGGCTTAAGTTGATTCCTGCTGACCCTTCCCGACTGTCAAGCCCATGCATATATAAAAAAAGGGTTTACAGCCCCATGGGTGCCGTTAAGGCTACGGGGAAGGGGTGGGCCTCGAAAGAGAACCCTTTACGGTGGTTCTTTTCGGGTCGGAGTCCCACACTGGTGTAAAAATGTGCGTAACGGCATTTCCTCCTGAGCAAACTTCCCCGGCATGATCTGGCTCACAACCAGCAACAATAGCGGATGACCTTGGAATGCTTCTGCAGACTAAGTCTCATTATCTAAATGCTCAAAAAAAAAAAAAAAAAAAAAAAGTTTATTCCCCTTCTCCCGAGCATCAAGAGCGGAGCGCTCATTTTCGACCCAAGGGAATATTTGCCGCAGAAGTTCTGAAGGTGGTTCTGTTGTACATCGTTAGAGGAAATGAAATAAAACGGACTGGGCGTGGTGACAGACCTAAACAGTCCCGAGCTAGAAAGTGTGCTTCGGGCCTCGCAGCATCGAACATAGCTGCACCAAGCAGTGCGTCAACAGGCAATGCACGGTCATAGCACGGGCGGAAAGAGCCACTTTCGCTCCAGCCACCCAATGCTTTGGCACCATCCACAGATGCACCATACTCTCGCGCCGTTTTCACGGTGTAAGCGCGTCCGGCATGAGTTACCTTTGATATATTGATGCCATTTTTCTCATAGATGAGGTTGATACGCTTCCGATGATCTAAGGGTTTCCCATTCAGCAATATATTGTAGGTCATAGAGACGAGCTTACTGTCACATCCCATTTCGTCCATATCATCCTTGCCAGCCGGAAATAGATGCATTCCGTACCATTCCCGCTTTCCAAAGTCTCCATAGTCGGGGGCCGAGAAGTCAGGAATGAAATTGGGGACAGAACAGTTCCGGACATGGAAATATGCGAATAAAACGAACGCAATGCTTGCCACAGGACACAACTCGACTTGCTGATGTCTGAAGGCTCCATGTTCGTCGACTCTACCAGTTTGATTGTGCTTGGCATTGTCAGCAAGCAGCGTGAGAGCCTGAAAACAATATGAAAGGTGAACGGGATGTGAAGCAGGAAGCATACCGGTATCGTTTCGCCGAGTCCCTTTGCGTTAATAATGACATCGGTTATGAATAGATCCGAAAGAAGGAGGCTGCGTGTGCTATCACCATGGAATGCGACGGAGCACGATGTCAGAAGCATTTCACGGTCACGGATACCAATGTAAATGTCCATTGGTCCCTTGAAATCCGTGAGACACCATCCTGCACACCTCTTGAGATCGGCAGATGAGAAAGTGTCTAAAAGAAATCGGTAATGAGTCAGGGCGACGTGTCAGATAGTAAACCACGTACCTGCATTTGTACCCTTTGCCTTGAGGGTGTGCGACATCTTGATCCGTTGAGGTTCTTTGTGGGCTGCGGCAGTTTCGAAAGTTTTGATGCGACAATCAAATCTCAGGCCTATTTGGGCTTCTCGAACGTCAGGATATAGATGCTGGTTGTTGCTGCGCCAATGCTCGAGTGCAGAGATTACTTGTTTCACATGCGAAACTCCAACGGTTCCCGTGGATGCGGATCCGTCATCCCGTTTACGCTTCTAAATATAAAATCAAAGAGTGCGCGGGGAAGCACTTGGCAATTAATGCTTACCTGAGGCCGCGTTGTTTCATACTGAAGAAACAATGCCACTTTAGAAGCGATGATAGGAAACGCGGGAATTGCTACGAGGGAAGCATTCCCACGCACTTTCTCTTGTTGTGATGCATCCCACCACACTTGATAATTGGTAACATGGCGGGCATATGTATCCTTCGTCTCCTTGTCCGCCTGTTCCTCTGCTGCGATAGCCTGCCGAAGTGCCTGAGACTCTGCCTCCAACTTGGCTAAGGAGCGCTTCATGGCATCTTCAACAGGACAAGAAGGGGCGACAGAGGCCGGAGATATGACAGGTGGTCTGGGATTATCGACCACCTCGTTATTGGAATTAAAGCGGTACGGAGAATACGGCAGAGAAGGTGGTACACAATGAGTTGGCGTTCTGGGTGGCGATGATGGGCGAGTCATATTTAAACGCTGTCGTTTACGACTCAAGGATGTAGGGGAGGGTGTAGTAAACGGCACAAAGTGCACAGGACGGATCGGGCTGGATCTTGGATCCGACATATGCCGCTGCAGAGAGAATGGTTTAGTGTCCCTTGAGCAGTGAGAATGGGTAAGAGACGCACGATATTCTAAAATATACAAGAATACGTGCCTCTTACAATCGACAGTTTGCTGTCAATGTCTGTAGGACAGCTACGAAGCTAAAAGTGGCAGAGTATGAGTTCTAGGTGTGTATTTTACGCGTTGAATCCTATGAGCGCACCTTGACACGCCTATGCAATAGGATCGGATAATAAGAGGTGTTGAAGACCAAGTGGAAGAGCAGAGGTCGGGCGATGTTGTCCGGAGGCAAGCAGCAAGAAATAAGGATAGAGGTCGCATAAAAAAATGCACGTCAGCCCGTTTCGATAGTGTCCAGACCAGAGATCGATGGCTCGGACCTTGCTCAAGATAGCACAAGTAGACCAAGTCGGGCCAGATAATGCACAGAAAATAAGCGAGAGTGGCCGTTTGTGATGGATTAGAGAGCCGCCGATGTATTGTAGAATTACAGCCCAAGGGTGCCGACTGAGGTTCAATAGGGAATTATGAGGGCTCAGGTTCTAAGGTAGCGGAATGCTGTCTGCGGCAGCACGCGCCCTCACTTGGGAGAGAAGCTGACGGCAATGATCTGCATTGGCGTGGGAAGGAAGCCGCTTCGGGTCGCGTGGCCTGGGGCAGTGCTCATTGATCTGATCGGGGCCACCTCGGCCACGGCAAGCCGGATCCTGGGTACATCGTATATTGTGACTGGGTACGCCGCTTAGCTCATGGGCACGTACCCAGCAGGGTACCCAGCGGATGTCAGCAGTCCGGTATATACTCTATATATTCCACAATACTACTACGCCACCCGGGTACTAACTACACAGCTCCGGGGCATATCCATCCAGTAATTTACTCCCATTACCGACCGAGAACGGAGTCATAGTGCTATCAGATGGTTAGCATATGCACGCTAAATCAGACGCTGTGGGGGGGCACACCATGAAGAGATCCGTGTTGGCAGGGCGGTGGGGCGCGACAATGGGGCGGTGTGGTGCAAAAGCGGGGTGGCGGTGACACAGTACGATACTGGAGAGGCAGAGCACGATGGTGGAGTCGCAGCGCACGTCACCGGAGACGAGACAGACAGTTAGTGCGCCAGGAGGCGAGCGTACGGTAGTAGCAGTGGACGCTGGTGCAAGCGCGTGAGAAGGTGCGGGGAGGTTGTCAGTTACCACATAAGATGCACACAGAGAAAGGGAGACGCACGATCGATGTGAGGCAGGCCATTGAAACGACGTGGCTGGATAAGAGAGGCGTAGAGAAGAGAAGACGCGGGGAGACAGGTTGGGTAGGGAGAGGCTGCATCCAAGCTGTGGCGTGGGGCTAGATGTTCAGGGATATATGGATGTTGGTTCGCCCAGTAGCGTGTGGATCTAAGCTCAAGTAAGCAATATGCGTCCCAGATGCGGTTATATCATACCTTAAAGGCTGGCCCACATACCATCGATACAGGACACCTAACTAAGTGTCGCATTAGCACGAGTGCAATTGGACGAAGGTAGAGTACCTGGGTGGAAATCGTAGGGGGGAAATTGCATACCACGACACATCTGACGCGTCATGAGACGTCTGTCGTGTCCTTTCGAGTACACTTGGATGCATATCAGTGTTCACAGCATGAGGTTTGATCAGAAACGACATTGACACCACTCACGACAAAAACCAGCCGCAGTGCCACCATAGGGCCTGTGGTAAGACCCAGCGCACAGCTCTGCGGCTGCTGTTTGTCGGGGGTGGGGCCGATATCGGGGTCAAATGGGCAAACTCACCGTCTTGTGCACTGCAGGCAACGTGTGGACAGAAAAGGAGGCTGAAGGGAATCATGGACAATCAAGATGCCACTATATGCACACATATATGCGGTCAATTACTTTGGCAATGGTAAGGCGACTCACTAGGTGCCGAGTTCCAGCTTTTTCAAACTCACAAGACCGATCTCCGTGAGGTTGCTGCCTAGATAGACATCTGAGTGTTAGTACTTAGGTGTATGGCTTATTCGACACGGTGCAACTTACGGGGTGATTCAAATCACTGGGGGTAGAAGCATGTGGAGGGTGGTTAAGAAAGGTGAGGGAGGCAACTGGAATGCAACGTCCTGGCAGCGCCAGCTATGGTCAGTCGATGTCGAGAGCAAGTAGCGGAGTCTGAAATTCAGAGTCAATATGTACAAAGAGATATTTATGTATAGTGCATGTCATCACATCACGGTTCCGCTTTTGGCAGTAAACAAGTCAAAACTTTGAAGTCGCTATAACATTATGCCCTCATCTTGGGTTGGTCTGAAAACACCTGGAAACACTTAAAGTAACATTAAAGAACCCAGCTTGTGCTTGGTTAGTTGCTCAATAAATATTTGACTTTTTCACCCTCAGAATAGTGAAACAAACCCTAATGATGGCATCAGATTCCCATATCGGGTAGGGTTAGCGGTCACGTGCATTTCGGAGACGGCCGAGCGCCTTCGCTCACAGGGACCCAAGGGCATCTCCGAATGCAAGGGTGAACACACCTAGGACACTTCTAGATGTTTTGAAGTTGATCATGGCCAGGAAACCCACCAGGAGACAATTTATTTTTTTCGGACCTCGAAAAAAGTGAAACACCGTGGGAAAAAATGAGTTTTTGTGCTCAATCGCATTCTTTTGGCCGGTTTCGTGGCTCAGAAAATCAGGAAAAAATTACAAAATTTTCTTTGACTGTGGAAAACACGTGCAGAGAAGTGGTGACTTGCACTGTACACATTGTGAACACTTTGAATTTACAATCGTCATTTCCCGGAGGCCCCAGCCTCCTTCCCTTTTTCCTTCTTCTCCAGCTTCAAGAGGGCTGAAGCAGCCTCGTATTTCTGTGCAGTCAAGTGAAAGTATTCGGCGAATACAGAGATATAACAATCATAATCACCTTTTTCGCTTCTGGCGTGTATGCCTCTTTGACTTGCACGGATGTAAAGTTAGGATGAGTTTTCATAAATTCGCGCCCGAACAAATTCCTGGATTGTCTCTTTTTAAAGTCCAAAATATATCGGAGGCAAAGTAGGACAAACCAGGTGGTATCTGCAGTCCCCGGTTTGTGTTTCGTGGACCTGCTTGGTTTCGACGGTGCCTCTGGAGCCATCGAAGACGACGCGGGGGTGCCCGTCGATACATCTGAAACTTTGGGGAGATGAGTATGGTTGTAAAATAATGTAATCTACATCACCTGTCTGAACCGCTTGCAATCGTGCTGACTCAAGCACTGGTGCATCATTCACAAAAATTCCGGACCTGAGAGGCACATTGACAATCAGTGGAAGCAGGTTACGAGAGGAACTTACAGTGGATCGAAAAACTAAGGAGACGTGAGGTGAAGCAGCAGTGTAAGCAACCCATAGCACTTACCTCAATAGTGCGTCGGTGAGTAGGAGCGGTGGTGGCATTCGCCTTGGCTGCGTTTTGTGAGTCGGTATGACCGGGCATCAATAGAGCGACTGAAGAGCCGTCCACAACTGCATTATTCAGTCCAGCATCTTGAAGATGAATCTGCGGAGTATGCAGCGGAGCCACAGAGCTTGTTGCGGCCCGAATGGGGTAATCCATGGGAACATCCGGTGGCGATATTGACGTGGATCTAGCCGCAGAGTTTGTTGCAACCTGAATCGGGGAATCGGTCGGAGCGTTGTCCGGTGGCGATATTGATGCAGATCTAGCGCTAGTCACAGAGTTTGCTGCGACTGGAATGGGGGAATCGATCGGAGTGTCGTCCGGTGGCAATGTTGACACCGATCTGGCTACAGAGTCTGAGAAAAGAAGAGTCGCCGAGGCTGTCAAATCCATGTCTCCAGAGGCTGAATGTGCAGACTCAGGTGCATGGTCGCGCTTCTTTTTCTTCTTCCTCTTCCTCTCCTTGTCGCTGTCTTTGGCGTTGCAAGTCAGTACCTGGTTAGACACCTTTACGCGCTTATTTGAGCCTTCTTCTGTAGTCGTAGATAGTCATTTCTGGCCAGTCGATGCCTCGGTAGGTCGAATCTTGAGTAACTCTTGGTGTCGCCGAGACCATTGAGAATAGTCCTCAGTACCAACAGCATCCACTTTCCAGTGGTTCCCACAGAGAGCAAGGCTGGGACAGAACTCGTACATCTGCGATCGGAAGCAGTTCGTCGCTTTTACACAGGCAAGGGACCAGGTTTCCGGCGCCAAAGAATTATTGAGAAGAAATTGGAAGACTGTTCTAGCATGCTTTCGTACTTCACTGATTTCTTCTGTGTCAAATGCAGTACCATCTTTGTGCTCGAGGAAGTTGATCTTGGGAGTGCCATCAGCCGAGACTCGAGTGTCGTCAGAATCGGAATTGTCAGTATAGTCTTTACGGGTCCAGTACATGATGAAGGGAAAGTCGGCCTGCTTGCGATATTGGTTTGAGGATACCAGGAACGTGCCCATGGATCCGGGGACGTTGATATTCAGAGGGTTAGGGATGACAGAGAAAACCTGAGGAATGGACGTGGCCAGTGTAATGTATGCATCCCTAGAGATATATTCCAGTTGCATTGAGGTGTCAAAAAAAGGTATTTAATTACTTGAGAGTTTGGTGCACGGCCAACAATTCGGAGTATTCAGCACAAAGCCTTGTATAAGCGCCATTGTTATTCGTCAGAAGGGTCTGGTGGTCGGCAGATTGTATGATTAAGCTGTGGGACATGGGTGTTGTCTAGGTCTATCAGCCTCCGTGTCCATAGAGAATGAGTAGATTGCTCACAGGGCCATTGTGGTTCCATCTGCCATTATTCACAAGATGGTTAAAGTGTGTTTGTGCTGCATTCGGATGGTGAACAGATTGTGGGACGACAGGAGCATATGGGCTTGGCGGCTCAGTGCTGTCCCGAGAGTGAGGTGAAAAAGAAGAAAGGGAAGGGGACGGTGGTGGTCTCCATTGAGATGAGCCCGCCGCATCCATGGCCGGAGAAGGACAATAATGTTACATGTAACAAGCCATCCACGTGCTGTGACATGGCGTGTCTTCGACAGACTCTGAGTTGCTTCACGGTCTCCGCAACATTGCATTTAGCCTCACAACGAATAGTCTATCTGTAAGCCCGTCAAGTAATAATGCACATATACAGCCTGCCAGAAACAAAGATTTCAATTAACCGGAAGTAGAAGCGACATTATCAGCCGCTTGAGTCTCGTCTTCCTCCTCGTACCCAGAGAGACAGACAACATCCAGCCCAGGCTTCTCCACAAGAGAATGCTGATCCACATACACATCAAGTTGATGTGGAACCATTGCAACCACGGACAGGATAGACTTCACATCCACAACATTCAGGTGCTCCTCCCCACCATACGTGCAAGACCATACTGTATTGTGTGACTCACGGAGTAGTTGTTCATCGGGACGAGAGTAGAAAGAGACCAGCGCAAACACCTGCATGTCCTCTGCAATTTTAGTGCGGAAGAAGAATTGGATCTCCACAATTTCATGCTGTCCGTTTGTATACAGGATCTACAAGAGTCGAAGATTCAGCGTAAATTTCGGGTCAAGTGCAGCTGAAATACCTTTGCATTCCGGGCCATTCTGACCTTGTTGAGCGGACGTTGGCGCTCCTTCCATGCTGAGCGTGCAATCTGGCCATTCGGCAGACGAAGTCGGGCCCATCGAACCACCGACAATGAACCAACCTGTGGGCCATTTGCCGCTTCTAAGAAATCCTTGATCACCTGCCCTGCTTTGCCTCCGAGACGCTGACGGTGCTCATCTCTGGCTCAAAGAAGAACAAACCCATCTCCAATGTCGATTGCGCCACGTGGTAGTTTATTTTCGTCGGGATTGAGATCAGGAACCATTGATTTGAGTGCATTGACTTGGGCACGACGTAAGCCACGTTCCGAAAGATTGGTGTATGGATTGGAATGCTGTTTTATCTCCCCTCCAAGATTCCCAATCGTCCGCTCCATGGTCCATTGCGAATAACATGGAGCTGGTCCGATTCGAAAAGCCTCCGGCCCAAGATGTGTCATAACATGAATACTCTGCCGGCAAAAATGAATCTGTTCTGGCATACCCTTATAATAGAGTGTTTCGAACTCTGTTACAAACTCAATAGCGAGTTTGTGGGCTGCGATGATTTGTTCAACCGGGAGTTTACGCTGATGAAAGCAGCGAATGACGTGGATCCCTTTGCAAAAATGTTTCCAGTAAGTAGTAGGGAGAACACCGTGGAGCAGTGCGGGTGCCAGACCAACAATATACATGAGATACTCCCATGCCTTGTAGCCGCTGGACATTTTTTCTGCAGGGTTTCGCGGTGGGCGATCAAAGGAGCCAGGTAAGTACGGTGTTGCATCGGCTACGGATTGACCTAAACAATAAACAATTCAGAACCGCTAAAGTATTTTAAGTGCGGATTGACCATGTGCTTTCCAGACTTCGCCTTGGAGTACAGCCCAGATCCACGTAGAAATAGAGTCTGGTTTTTCACATTGTAATGTTCCCCGGAAGAGCACGAGGAATAGCTCTGTCCAGTTCAGACTTCCCCAGTGCATTATATCGCCGGGAAAACACCGAGGAATTCCCAACATGTATCGGCGAAGTAGGCCACTAAACATACTCGGCTTCGATATGCCAGTTGCTTTTCTGCGCTCCTTGTACTCGGTTTGATTTCGAGAGGCAAGTACAAAGTCCAGGTTCTGCAGATATTCGTCTTCGGATGCGGGAGGACCAACCAATCCGTTGAGGCAGGTCATCCCAGGACCGTCGGCAGTCTCGAGAAGAAGGAAGGGGTTGGAGGTCACAACTTTCTCATCGAGTGCATCCCAGATACGAAGCCCTTCTTTTTGTAGCGCAGAGAGGTGGTGGATAGCAGGGAATTTAAATGAATCAATGTGTTTCGGTTTATTCGGCCCAGGAATGAAGGAATCAGGGAAGACGTAGCGCACTTTGTACCGCTTGTCCACTGCAAGGTCAACAACAATCCATATTGAGATCCAGCAATCCGACTGTTTATTTCGGTAAAGCTGTGCTCCATCAATACAGCCCATGACGACCACATCCGTGTCCTTGATATCTCCGCGTTGAACAGCATCCAGATAATCACGGCCATGAATCAAGTCCTCGTAAACATTGATCTTTATCTTGCCATCATTACGTTCGGCAGCTTCGAGTATATCATTCGTCTTGTCACGGCGATAGCGCATCTCTCGTGCACCTGCTGGAGTACGATAAAGAGCCTGAAGCTGTGGCCCGAGAGGGATAGTATAAAACTCTTGTGCAACACCATTTCCGTTGAAACGTGGTAATCCACAAATCGGACAGGACTGGAGCTCGGAGTAGGGGCCGGTATATGCCATACATGTATTGGGGCACATGTGCGATAAAATTGGAACAACACCGCTCCACTCGGCGACCTTCCGCTTGATTTCGGTGAGGGACAGGACTTCGTTGTCTGGGTGACGTCGTAGGTAGGCAGTACGGCTGTCAGTGTAGGCTTTTTCGGAAGCATGAGTGGTCGCAAGGAAAAGGTCAAGTGAATACCGAAGCGCAGGATCAGAAAGATCAAGGATCTCTTCGGGCGGATGCCGCAGGCGAGCCAACGTTTCTGGATCTAGATCACCATTGTCTAATGAAGCGTTCTTGATGGCCTCAATGAAGTCAAGAGCAATCTGCAAGTCCTCTATAGCTGAACTCGGAGTCGTTCCAGCATCGTCCGAGTCGGTATCTGAGTCCTGGTCATCCGGGGTTCCACTCTGCACTGGAGTCTGATGTCGCGCGCGAGCTTCTGCATCCGCAATGCTTCCCGGATCAATCAAATCGTCGCCTGGTGACGGAACCCGTTCGTATTCGTGATGTTGTTGCTATGATAGGGTGGATTTAGACGGAGGTCTTCTTTGTAAAACTGAAGTCTTACCGGAGGATCGTCAAACGGTTCATCAACGGTTGGCGCATCTGGCATAGAGCCACGCCTATATTGTGTTTCATCTAGCCGTTGTCTTTTCTTTGGAGGTGGGCCATCCGGATCTCGCTCAGAGTGTAGATTTGTATCAGCAGAGTGCGACTCTCTTGTCTGGCTTGTGTCGTCTGAATAGGAATTGTTGTCCTCTGAATAGGAGCTGAGAGCAGTGGCCAGTTGATGTCTATACTGTGCGTGGCAGGTATAGGTAGCTCTAGAGACTTCTGCTTGTCCACGGCAATATCTTTGGCAATTGCAGGATGGCATAGAATGCACACATCGCTGACAGTAGGTTAGATCAGATCTTTCCTACGAGTTCTGCGAGTATTTACACAAGTGCAACGACACCGAATTGAAGCGAACGCAGAAAGGTCGAAATCCGGTCGAAGTCAGCAGCTTGCAGGGCAATTCAATGACCTTTGAGTTCGGTGGATTTGAATCTGGTGGGTCTGATTGCGTCACTGATCGGATATCAATATTAAATATTAAGTTTCGACTCAAAACTAGGTAGCTGGCAGATTTGGGCAGAAGTGAGCTAAGTTGGGCAGATTGAGGCAGTTCGGGGCATATCTGGGCATACGGGATTCTCACTGGGCCTCAGGTACAGGGCCCGCGCTTCACCTCTCGTAGCCCGCCGTGTCCCGCACTCGCCCGCCTGGCCCCGTCACTACATCTGCAGTCGCCCGAGTCGACGAGTGTCGCGTGCTTTGCTTGTACGGCCCGAGTTGACACGGCGCCTGCAGCAAACGGAGCCGGAGTGCGCAAGCCGACGCGGACCTAAGCCAACACACCCACGAGCGCGCGACGACGCGGATGTGAGCACAGGACAACACGGACCCGGTTACCCGAACGCAAGGTGCGAGGTAGAGCCGTAGCGCCCGAGTCGCCTTCGCTCGGGAGCCCGTTCGGGTGGACGAGCGCAGGTCGGCAGAGAGGGCGTGCGTGCTGGCCGCGCCTGGACGTCTCCAGCGCTCACGGGCGTGGCACACCCAAGGCGTCGAGGGAGCGCGCCCGATGACCGAGTCCGCGGGAGACGACCCGGCGCATGCACCCGAAACGCACCAAGTCGGTGGCGAGGATGGGACGCCGCCCATATCTGCAGGTGAGTCGGCTCCGTGCGGCTCTGCACTGGGACTGACATTGGCCCCCGAAGCGCCCGCAGCCGGACCTCGCTCGAACGCCAGGGCGTGTCTCCCGCGGCCGTTGCGCCGTGAATGCCGGCGAGCAGGTTGCGTCTGCGCGTAGTCGCGCCGCTCGGGAGCGGCACTCGCAGGTCGAGTCGAGTCTACGGCGCTCGTGGGAGAGAGAGCGCGCAGGGGGTCGAGTCCGCAGCGCTCGCAAGAGCTTGATAGCGCGGGACCAGGCGCGGACTGCGGTGAGTCCACTCTGCACTCCTTCGCACCCAATTTGACATCGTCCTACTAGGGTGAAGCAACGCCACCGCGGGCGTGCTCGCCAAGTCGCCCGCACGGCGCGAGTCCAGTCGCCGCCTGTGCAGCAACCGAGCGCATGACGACGTGAACTCGACAGGACGCGCGGGAGCGCCGCAGCGCGCGAGACGCGCCCGAGTCGGCAGCGCGGGACAGCATGCGACTCGCGTGGCCTTTCGGCGGGGGCCGCGGGGCAGCACGACGGGGAGCGGGTGTCCGCGTCGGTCACGCAGAATCGCCTGCGCTCGCGGCCAGCGGACACCTACTGAATTGGAGGTTCTATGCATGCAAAGCCTCCTCAGAGCATGCGAGGCTGAGCTTGCCGCACTCGATGATGAGATCGCAAAGGTAACTCTAGGGCCGCCAGAAACTGAGGCTCGGAAATGCTGTGTACTCAGCGTCGACCGCCGCTTCACAGCTTCGAAGCAGAGGGTTGCGATGCCCGGGAGCAAATTTCAAGTGCTGTTTTCCTACGAGGTGGTTCGTAGTTGTACATAATGTACATCTAAAATGTAACTGTGAATCGAGATTACTAAAAGGAGCCATTTTACTAGGAATGATACTAAGAGTAATACACGTTACAAGCCGTAATGGACAAAAGGCACCCAGCGCATAAAGGGAACATCTGGTTCCTCCCGCAGCTTGGCGACAGCAACATGAAGTGCTTCCGCCGCCCTGGTCAGATCAGGGAGAACGGGAGGGTTCGAGGTGGCATCACAGTTCTTGAACAGGTGTTCATAAAATGCACTGGCTATCTTGGGGCCGTCGCGATCATCCATGGACCTGCAATCGCTACGTCAGACGTCATGACTACCCCAAGTGAAAATGAATCTGAACCCACCACATTGTTGCCACTACTCCCCGAAATCCAGCGAATAACAGAGTTGCGGCGAGGTGCATGGCCTCGTCCGGTACCTTTTTATCGCCTTTCGCCGTTTCGCATGCGCTTAGAAAGGCCAGTGACATGCTGTTCGCGAATTGCGTATCTGAGTCATCTGGCCTGCGCATGAGCTCCGAGACCTTGAGTCTACCATCAGAGAGGACCAAGCCGCTATTAAGAGGATTTCCGAGATCCTGGACACCGTGACATGCAAAGTGAACAACCGAGGACTGTCGGAGATGGTGCAGGGCTGTCACCACTGTTGATGATGTGGTATCACCAAGGCTGGTAAGCCACTTTCCTGGAACTGTCTTCTGTATTTCTTTTAACTCGGCTTGGGCACCTGGCAAATGTGAACAATTCGGTGCATCCGGCTCGATCACTGTTGTCATTTTAAAGTGATTAGCGGTGGCTGTTGGAGGCTCAAGCAGAGCAGTTAACGTGGGTGTATAGGAAGAAACGACATAATCGGATATGCAATCGGCACCGAAATCTCCATAAAGTCCTGCGGCGTGGATCGGAAGAAATGCCAAAGGCCCTGTGGGACACCACCATAATCGAGGTGGGTTGGACGATTTCTGTGTAATAAAACGATGAGGAATCAAGCTACGTGAGTCAAATAGTTCACCGACCTCGTAATTCATGAGATTCAACACTGGTTTCACGATCAATATCCACAGGTCACGCAAAAGCTTCTGAAAGACATCGTTCGAATTATCAAGCCCCTCTCGTCCACCGAAGAGTCGATCCTCTAATGAAGCCCGATCTTGTCCGTGTGGAAGATTTGTAAGAAATTTGGAAATGTCAAATGTAGACCGGGAAAGTGCCCGAGGAAGGTCGACCAGAAGCCTCAGCTGTGATAGGGTCGTGTCTGGCAGCGACAACCACTGAATATCTCCAGACAACGTGACAATCAATGCAGTACAACCTGATATGTCGGCATTAAGAATAACAATTGGGCCCCGTGCTGCGGCCCGTTGCAATGCGACGATGCTTTTAGGCCGCATAAAATGCTCAAAGCCCGGTAACACTCGAACAGATTCAATGGTCTCCTCCCACTCTTCGTTGAGACGACGACACCGGGCTCCTTCGGCTTCCATAGAAATGACTTTCTGGTGACTGTCAGTAGACAAATTCCTAGAGGTGTCTCGGAAAGAGGCCTGCTCCAATTTCCTGGCCAATTGGGAGAGCTTGGAGACAAGCCGGGGATCAACAAGTCCTAGGTCATCTAGTGGAGTTCGGAGATGGAGAGCTTGCACCCAAAAGACTGAACGACTCGCTTCAAGAAATTCAACCGCGACACTGTATTTGCCCAGGCCAACAGCACAGGCCGCAGAGCCGGAAGCAAGGCCACTCAACTGCCCGGTACTCAAGATCGTCTGGCGCAACCTGATATCTAAATGCAGTGCAGCCAACTGTGGAAGGAGGCCGATTGCTGTATGGTAAGCGGTCAGAGAAGAGTGATGATTATACTGAGCAGCGTTCCTGGCCCAACGGTGTGCAGAGTGGAAGCGGTCTAGTGGGGGGGATGACACACATTTTGATCCTTCGTGGAAAAGCGAAATGGCATTATCTAGACAATCAGGATCATTCATATGCTCATGCAGAACAACAAGACAGATGGCAAGATTGTGCAGGGACATGGCACGATCTGGATGCGGCGAAGGATGAAGCAGGAGGGCCTCTCGATGCAGCTGAATAGCCTCGTCGATGTCCTTAGGATCCCCCTGCTGCTTGAACCGGGTTCGGATTTCAGCCGCAAGATTGTTCAGGGACATGCCACGATCTGGATGCGGTGAAGCACGAAGCACGAGGGCCTCTCGATGCAGCTGAATAGCCTCGTCGATGTCCTGAGGATCTCCACGCTGCTCGAACCGGGTTCCAATTGCGGCTGCAAGATTGTTCAGGGACATGCCACGATCTGGATGCGGTGGAGCACGAAGCGCCAGAGCCTCTCGATGCAGCTGAATGGCATCGTCGATGTCCAGAGCATCCCCCCGCTGCTCGAACCGGATTTGGATCGCAGTGGCAAGGTTGTTCAGGGCCATGCCACGAGCTGGATGCGGTGAAGTAAGAAGCACCAGGGTCTCTTGAAGCAGCTGAATAGCCTCGTCGATGTCCTCAGGATGCACCTGCTGCTTGAACCGGGTTTGGATCGCATTGGCAAGATTGTTCAGGGACATGCCACGAGCTGGATGCGGTGTGGAAGGGTGGGTTGGACCGCTCGTCGCCATCCCCCCTATCCACCTCGCCTCGCTTAGCCTACGGCACCTCGCCGATCATTCCGTATATTTGTTTTGTACATACATACGGACAAATACATCCTCCTTACACGCGAACCACCACCATCGACGCGACCAGTGACCTGAGCAGCCCACCGCGGCTACGTCGCCAGTGAACAGATTTCACCTGCGCTCTGTATTCTCATCCCTCCTGATTCTCTATGCGCTGCACCCGTACTTCACGCCCACACGGCATATCCCCGCTTCGAGACCCGATCTTTATTCTACGCATCTACAACATCCTCGGGACCTTTCGCCCATTTTCTGCTTCATCCGTACACCCCGTATCCGGACGACTGACCCATCAATTCTGTCTACCAGACACGAACTCGCTACTGCGACAGCGGTGAAGCATGAAGCGCCAGGGCCTCCCGATGCAGCTGAATAGCCTCGTCGATGTCCTGATCCCCCTGCTGCTCGAACCGGATTCCGATTGCAGCTGCAAGACTGTTCAGGGACATGCCACGATCTGGATGCGGTGAAGCACGAAGCGCCAGAGCCTCTCGATGCAGCTGAATAGCCTCGTTGCTATCCTGAGGATCCCCCTGCTGCTTGAACCGGGTCTGGATTGCATTGGCAAGATTGTTCAGGGACGTGTCACGATGTGAATGGGGTGAAGCATGAAGCAGGAGGGCCTCTCGATGCAGCTGAATGGCCTCGTCGCTGTCCTGAGGATCCCCCCAATGCTCGAACCGGGTTTGGATCGCATTGGCAAGATTGTTCAGGGAGCTGCTGCGATCTGGATGCGGTGGAGCACGAAGCGCCAGGGCCTCTCGATGCAGCTGAATAGCCTCGTCAATGTCCTGAGGATCCCCCCGCCTCTCGAACCGGGTTCCGATTGCAGTCGCAAGACTGTTCAGGGACATGCCACGATCTGGATGCGGTGGAGCACGAAGCGCCAGGGCCTCTCGATGCAGCTGAATAGCCTCGTCGATGTCCTGAGGATCCCCCTGCTGCTTGAACCGGGTCTGGATTGCATTGGCAAGATTGTTCAAGGACGTGCCACGATGTGAATGGGGTGAACCATGAAGCAGGAGGGCCTCTCGATGCAGCTGAATGGCCTCGTCGCTGTCCTGAGGATCCCCCCGCTGCTCAAACCGGGTTTGGATCGCATTGGCAAGATTGTTCAGGGAGCTGCTGCGATCTGGATGCGGTGGAGCACGAAGCGCCAGGGCCTCTCGATGCAGCTGAATAGCCTTGTCGATGTCTTGAGGATCCCCCCGCTGCTCGAACCGGGTTTGGATCGCATTGGCAAGATTGTTCAGGGAGCTGCTGCGATCTGGATGCGGTGAAGCACGAAGCGCCAGGGCCTCTCGATGTAGCTGAATGGCCTCGTCGATGTCCTGAGGATTACCCAGTTGCTCGAACCGGGTTTGGATCGCATTGGCAAGATTATGGAGTGTGGCACCACCTGAAGAGTGTCCCCATGACAATTGAAATTCTGCCTCTTTTAATTTAGAAACTGCAGTGTCGAGGTCCGACATATTTCCAGACTGGTTGAAGACCTGCAAGAAATTTGTTCCACACTGCCCCAGCTCCAATGCTTCTGCGTCGGATGTCATTGCCTTTTTCCCCAACTCTGCAGCCTCCCGTATCTGCGAAGGCCCAATCATCTTCTGGTTCCCAGTGATCAGGGCAGCATAGAGGCACGATGATCGATTGGGCTGGAGTAGCTGAAGCTGTCGCAGAATGGATACAGCCTCGTGCAACTCTGCAATCTCCCCGGTCAGACCAAATCGAATTATAAGACAGCTAGAAAGCTCAAAAAGCGACTTCCAACGTCGTGGATGCAGGGGCATCCATAAAGATAGTGCTTGACGATGTAGGAAAATAGCACTATCAAGCAATGCACCATCAACACTTTGATGAAAATCAGCCAGGATGGTCAAAGCACAGCTCGCCATGTTCCAAGGGTCATCCTCTACTTCAGAGTCGCTCAAATCCTACCGGAGTTAAAATTGAATAAAATGCAAAGGAACTGGTCAATTGTGCCTACCGTGCCGGGAAAGAGGCCCCGTACATCAACACCAGCAGCACCCCTACGAAATGCCAAAGCCATCTGAACATCTTCTAATTCAGCGGTGTAACTGAATCGTGTTAACAAGGCCGAGGCGAGGTTATTAAGGCATTCTGGTAGTTCTGGTTGTGCGGGAAGCCAGCAGTGCGCGGCTCGGCGAAGAAGATAGATGGCTGAGTTTAAATTCGAAACATTGGCGGCTGCTTTATACTCCTGCAGCAAATCATGAGCCAGATTAAAGGAGTCCGACGCCTCTTCTTCGATGTCCTATTCAACCGGCACAGGTGGTATATTAGCCTTCCTCATTCGTAACGTGTGGAGTGGGATCTTACATCTTCGACATTGGGGGAAGTCAAAGTAATGGTGTTCGCCATGAGACGTCGTCGAAGTGATAGTATCCTGTAGAGAATAGAGTGGGAAAACGAGTCGAAGCTGGATGATGGTGGATCGTGGATCAAGGTTGAGGGGGACTTGGGGCAGGAACTACAGGCAATATAAGAGGCCTGACACAAGCAGCGTGTATATACTGCGTGCATACAGCCTTAAGCGCCAGGCACGTATTTTTCATCTCCCATGCCACGAAGTCGCGTTAGAATAGATCGAATTACCTATGGGAACAGGAATACTGCTAGAAATGGATAATCAATCGCTTTCGAAGGCCTCCGTATCCACACAAACTCCGAAATGAACAGGCAGAACGTTCCGTGCGATCCGCCTAGGATGGGCGCGTATCAGCATGACTTCAAGGCAGCTAGCTACTTCAAAACTTCCTAATTATTGTCACGTCTGAGAGTGATGGCCGTCCCCAACTAGGGCTGCCCCCATCTTTACGGGTGTGACGGGTGCCGTCAGCGGCAGGCCGTCCCGTCCCGTCCAGCCTCCCATGCTTGGAAATATACCTTACGGGTACGGGTGCGCCCGAATCGCTGGCGCTCGGGGGGTTGATTCGGCCGCGCGGACGAGAGCAAGTCGGCAGGAAAGCGTGCACACTGGCCGGGTCTGGACGTCTCCAGCGCTCACGGGCACGGCACCCCCGAGGCATCGAGGGAGCGCGTCGGATGACCGAGTCCGCGGGAGACGACCCGGCGCATGCACCTGAAACGCCCCAAGTCGGCGGCGAGGACGTTCGAATCCTTGCAGGTGAGTCTGCCCGCAGGAGTAGTCGGCCACACGAGACAGATCGTGCAGATTCGCGTGCGCTCACGGGCACTGCTAACCCGAGCGTACCGGACGGCATATTACGCGCCAGAGGCGATCAGCTTCGGAGTCGAGAGGCACAGGAAGGCAAATAGATCGGCGGAATAGCGTAATATCTAGGCCCAGTTTGCTCAAGCGCTCAATGTTCATGCCAAGTTCATACTTAGCTTGCCCCCAGCACCCCCGTTAGGCATGCGGCTTGCGTGGAGTGGACGCCCGCAGCGCACGCTCGCGCGCCCTCCTGCCACACTTGCGCTCATCCACGCGGCTGAATGGGCCGCCGAATGCCAGCGACTCGGGCGCTGCGGTGCTCCTGCGAGTCGCCATGGACTCGGGCTCTCTGGCTTGCCACGCAGGCGACGAGACGACCCGGGCTGTGCGTCGCGAGTAGCGCCGCATTCGCCCTAGAACAACAAATAGGTGCAGAAATGTGCGGAGTAGACTCACCGCGACCCCGCTGCCGTGTTCTCGCGAGCGCTGCCTAATCGACTGGCTTTGCCCCCACAAGTGCCGCGGGCTGCGAGCGCTGCGGACTCACGCGTTGTGGCGCTCCCGCGACTGCGCACAGACGCGCCGGAGTGCGTGGTGGAGCCTGCGGAGTGGAGGCCGTCGTGCACACTCAGGCGCCGCTGTCTTGCGCAGGCGCCGAGTCGCGCCATCCCCCATCGAGGGATTTCTAACGCGTCAGCCGCACTCAGCGCAGAGCGGACTGGCGGACTCACCCGAGCGCTGTCGCCTCGGTGCGCGCCTGTGCTCGATTGGGGTTGAGTGGCGGGGGACGGCGCGAACTCGACCGTACCTGCGGTCCTGTGCGAACTTGCTGTCCGATGCGTCCAGGAGCAGACTCACGCCAGTCTTGCCTTTTCGTGGGGACCTCTTGCCCAACATTGCACTGGTTGCGAAATTTGCTTACAATGTCCTCGGAATATTCTATGCCATCCCCGCGTTCCGTTTGAGTAATATTTGATCTGTGTGCCGGCCCCCCCCCCCTCCCTGTACTAATTACTTTGCTTTCGTGCCTTCCTTTAGTTCTACCGCGGCGAGTCGTGAGACTGCGTCCGTGAGCTCGGCTACGGGGATGTATGAGAGTCCAGGGGCAGAAGATGTACATAGCGCGTGTACACTAGATAACTCCTGGGCCCCGGCATTCCTAAGCGGGACCGGCCGTGTAATTCTACCTACCTACCTACCTACCTGGGCATCTCGGTGGTTGCTATCCGCGTTAGTAAGGTAGCGGACAGACACTTACGGTTGCCCCACGTGATGTTACGGTCACATACCCTTTTTGGGACGGAATACGTTTCGACCCGCCTTCACACCACATTTCGGCGGTTCATAAGAAATCGGCCACAACAGTTTTGTGTAAATCTGTGTTGAGGGTATTCACAATTTTCCTTGAGAAATTTAGGGCAGAATTGAAGGACTAGTTCCAAATATATGATCAACATTGCTACAAACCAGCATTCACGTTCCCTCCCCGCACAATTCCAGCCGCCTGCATGTCTGCTAGAAATTCTCGAGGAAGAACACGATGCCCCTTGCACTTCCTTGCTGCCCAAGCCGCCTGTGAACCATCAAGTCCATGGCGATATGCATCAGCAAAACTTTGAGCCTGGAGCACAAACTGGCGCATAGATTCGAGCGGAACCTGCTCGAGCGTGCTAAGTGTGTTCCGCTCGAGGGCGTCCTCCCGTGATGACTCGGGGTTTAGCCGATAGATGCGCTTGGCGTATCCCCAGACCATCTCGATGGGATTAAGTTCACAGTGGAACTTCGGCAGAAAAAGAACAGTGCATTTGTGTTCGGAACAGGTGTCCTCGAGACACGACTTGACAGCTGCGAAGTCCGGCTGGTTGAATAGCATACGCCGCATGCAACAGGTCGTCGACTGTGGGTCAGTACATTTAAAACTCTTGCCTTCGGTGTTCTTCTTTTTGAGTTCTGCCTCGGACATATCACCGAGATCACCTTTTTTTCGTCGTTCCTCGAGCAGGAGTTCCATGCCCTTGAACTTCCCTGCATGCTTCTCAGCATGAGAGGGAAAGTAGAGGTCCTGCACGGTCCCATCGGCAAAGCACATGCCCGTCATCTGGATGTTCTCCTTCAACAGAGTGCCGTGAACATCGTACATCAGCGAGCCGTCGCTGTTTTGCTTGTTGACCGGAACAAGAAAGTTGGGATCCGGGTTCGGGTTCTTCTTGTTTTTCTTCCCACCGCTACACGTGCCAGAGATAGCTTTCGGCATAGACCGGGCTGAGAGAGCGCCGGGACTCCGTTTACGGTGCGTTGTTGCGTTGTCATAGACGAAGACGTGGTCATACTCCGGCCATCTCTCGTTGACAGTGGTGCACGCAGCGATGGCCTGCTCCTCTATGTCTGCTGCTGAGAAGTAACCATCGCGGTTTTTCCCAGGTCGCATAGCGCGCTGGGCAATCGGGCGGCCGTCCCGAGTACAAAGCCAACCAAAGTCGGCAGAGAAGTAGTCGGCCACCATATATGATGCACCATCACCCTTTTTGTAGGGGGTCGCATCCGTGTCTTTGTGGTACCAAGACTTTCGGCAACGATCATGTGCGTAGAAAATACTTTCATCATGATACCAGATCACGGTTCGTCGAGCTCCGGGGGGAAGGGAGGGTGTCGTGACAGAGCCATCAGCGTCGAAGATGCAGGAGCGATCCTGAAACCCCTTGAGGGCAGGCAGGTAAACCTCTTCTCTATAGTACACGACATCGTCGCGTTCATGACCATCAGAGTATTGGCCTTTCTTCTCCGACTTGAATCTGGCACCGAAATAATTATTTAAGGGAGCAGGCTCGCACGCGTGGATAGCTTACCGATAGCCGAGCTCATTGAGATACCTCCGCGCGGTACGAACACTGATTTTCTTGTCCAGACCATGCTTGTCCATGATGTCCTCTCGGGACAGGTAATCAACAAGCTTGTCAGCTGTAATAAACTGGCCCAGTTCCTGGAGATGTTCACGAACATCGGTGGCTAAATCTTCGTCCACCAGCATTGATTGCTTCCACTTTCCGAATGGATTGACAGGCAACACTTTGCGAGAAGCGATGTACTCTCGGCTGAGCTTGGCAAACTGACGCGCACAGTACACGTCTCGACCAGCGGCGATGGCGGCTTGGCGTGCGGAAATGCCCCACTTTCTGTAGGTGACTGAATTTGGATTGGTGTACTGCGCGAGGTGGCTGCGGATGCCCTCCATTCGAACCCGAACCCAGGGACTCAAGTCGGGTGGGGTATAGCCGCCACCTTTACCTCGACTTGGGCCTCGAAGTACGAGCTCGATATCCATCAAGGCAGCTTTGGCAGAGGTGATATCGGGTGCGGCGGCAAGAGCCTTCTTGGTCCCGAGGGCGGCCATTTTTTCAATGAAGGTCTTAGGCGGTGCCGGACGCGGGTATCCATCTCCAGCAAAAGCCCCAGCGTCGACAGCACATAGTTCATCAAGTTCCGGCGGAACAGTCTCGCTATCCAGATCATTGTCGTTGTCAGACTCGGCTAGCATAGACGGTGGGCGCGAGATCGGAAATGTATGGGTAGACGCACGGTCGTCATCCTGCAGAGGGGACTGGTTTGCAGGATTTTTGGCAGTAAATAATTTGCCCTTGAGTGTGAAAGCCATGGGTGCCGCCGTTGGAGTTTCCGGAGTGGATCCTTGATGGAATTCACCCTGGTATTGTGCCACTGGATCACTGTCTTCAAGGAAAACATCCGCATTTTCCTTATTTGCTGCACTGGGTCCAGGTTCTTGGATAGACTCGGATGTGGCCAACTTTGAAGAGAGAATCAATGGCGCGCGTCAAGGCAAGAAAATCAGTCTGACTTCATGATCCTCGGGATCATTGTTCCGATGCTTCTTTTGTGGACGCGCTTTGACAGGGCTCAACGCGATAGCCGCGACGCATTTGATGGCCTTCTGTGGTGAGGCCAATCTGCCATTGAGAATAGCTGCCTGGTCCCGGAAGGTCTTCTTGGATGGGGGCATGAGGGAGAATACTAAGGGACTGGCATCGGAAAATTTCTGGGGGGCAGCAGTCAAAGAAACTTTGCAACGCGCCCGCCAGAGGCGTGAATCGGGGCACGCGTCTCCCTATTTTGGGAACTAGCCGCTCAATTCTGAAGATTTTGCGGATCTTTAGCCTCAGATGGCAATATGGGATCGATTCCCACAAAACTGTTGTGCCAAATTTTTTACTCTATCCCTTGTGGATTACTTATTCGTGTTTTCCGACCTTTTCGGTCGATCCATTCCCAATATGGTAATGTAACGACGGATCACGTGGGGCAACCGTAAGTGTCTGTCCCCTACCTTGGGCACCGGCAATGCAGTACTATTTCAAACTCCGCTCGGGGCTTAATCCGGCCAAAACGATGGTTCCCAAATTGTGTTGCATATGTGGGCTCAACCACTGGAAATATGGCCATACATAATAGGGCAATTCTGTTCTATATGAACCTAGCTAGGAAATGTCCAGAGTGTTTTTTTTGTTGGGTTCTTCACCAGGCCGAAACACTTTGTCCCGGCCCATTGGAGATGCGGAGAAAAAATATTTCCTGGACATTTCCTCCGTATGAAGATCTAAATTGGACCCCAGCTTTGGTTTCCGTCGATATCGGCCATATGTGGCCAGAATTTGGCGTCAAAAGTGACACAAATATGGAGCCATGGTATACACGTGACCTTTCCACTCACTTCTGGTGATGCCAGTCCGTCGAATAGGTATGTTTAAAAATCATTTGAAGGTGCCAGAGTCTAGTGTATATTATTTGAATGGATTGTGAGGAGAGCATGCTATTTTCTGAGACAACACTAGATGCCTCATATATTCATTTGGCCTGGTATGTCCTCTCTTGAGCGTGATATTCATCCATTTACCTCTCATGACTCATTTAAATGCCTCAGAAGTATATATCAATGCCTCGAAGACCCCCATGTGTAGTGGAAAACCAGTGAGCATTCAAAACCGTGCTCTTAGTGAGAACAAACAAGGACAAATAGCACGGCTGGGAACTGTCAATTGCCGGTGCCCACCTACCTTATCAAGATGTCATCCGACGATGTCATAATAGTGTGGCCTGGAACGTAGCCATCAATTGCACGTGATGGACGAGTCGTGGGACGCCTTCCGACGAAAATGATTTATTATATGTGTCATCCCTGTGAAAAGTATACTTGTTGGGTGCCTGAATTCATAGAATTCAAAGGGCTATCACGCTATTCGTCTTTTGTCTCGTACACGACACGAACTTGAACGAACATCATCAGTTTTGCACAATTTTGGCTATGTTTCAGAAATTCCAGCCTACGTCAATCAATAATGGTGCGCTTGGGCCCAGATTTGGGTAGGAGGTATAAATATATATATTTCCAGACCTAAGAATGTTTTTAGGGTCGGGAGGGGATGGGCAAGTTGTCATTACGCGGACTTAATGGGTCCAAGTTTTAGCAGGTTGTGCAACTTAGCAGGAAATATGTGCTGTTTTCTCGACTTATCAGTTTGAGACGAATACTTAACCGATGGGGTTGACCCGGGGATGAAATTGTTCGTCAGATCAGGGGCTTCAAGATGCCCTACATTCACCCTGGCTAATTGAATCCTAGGGTACTTAGTCCAAGTGTGCAACATTAGCTTGTGGGGGATGTGTAATAATGCTATATATTTTTGCCCCGCTCCGGGAGGATTCTGGAGGCACTATTATTGATGAGTCTTCCATTACTAGTCATACAAATACAATTATGTTATACTTCAGTTGTGCAAGGATGAATGTCACATCACTGGCAGGTCAAGGCAAAGTTGCTATTGTCTTCCCAGGAAGTCAATACCATCATATTCAAGTCCATCGCTCAGCTCGGGATAGACGAAATGTAATGCACACTCCCGATTGGGAAGGGCGGCACACCCGCCGACGCACGGCACTGCCGATGCACGGCACTCTTCCCTCATCCACGGCACACTCGTCCTCATCCACGGCACATCTCACAAACAGTGCTGCATGTGAGTTGAAGCATGGCACACTCGGTTCACACACAGTGCCGCGTGTGTGTTAAAGCGCGGTGCATTCGGCAACTCTCACAGGCAGAGAAAAAGTGATAAGTTGTTCATTCATAGGGAAGTAGTGTAAGGTGCACCCCATCCACCCTCGACAAACGTCACGTGTTATCTCCTTATCCGGCGAAATAGAGAAAAAGAATTGCTATTGGAACCACTAGGGACATTAGAGCAAATCGCCTCGACCAGATTGCAGAAATAGAGGCAAAGAACCTATGAAATAATATTCGGCCTTGCCCAGTCCTCATGGGTTGAGGAGTTAGTGATTTGGGCAGCAGCATTGGTTCAGATCATTAATTGATCGTGGTTGATGGGAGTTGAGGTGGCTTGCTTAACGGTGTAACTCCTCAACACATGAGTGCCGAGGAGACCCAGATTTAATTTTGTGGATGCCTTGTATGTATTCCCGTAATCTGGTCGAAGCGATTTGCTCTAATGTCCCTAGTCGTTCCAATAATAATTACTTTTATCTGTTTCGCCGGATAAGGAGATAACACGTGACGTTTGTCGAGGGTGAATGGGGTGCACCTTAGAAATAATTTGTGTAGCATTGAAGGCGCAAAATTCTATGGTGTATTAACTACTGAATGTCGTCAGCCAAATACTGTTTATATCGAACAGAGACTCACTGAGTCGTCTGCTTTTTTTTTGCTGGCGGGGGCAGAAATCTTGTTGTCGGAGGAGCGCGTTCGTCGAATGCGATTACACCGGGTATGCAAAATGTTGCCCTCGTTTAAACCATCCATTTCACCTTTTGATTTCACAGAAATATCAGTTGGCTCGAGCGAAGGCTCTGGAACTTCTGGGGCGAACGGGGGTGAGGGTGTGGGGGGAGTGGGGACATCAGCAAAACCTGGTCACGCTATGCAGCACTACGTAGGCAGCTGTAGTCAGCTATAGCGACCATAGTGCCCATAGTTGCTGTAGTGTAGGGTTATTTGTCTATAGCAATGTATAGTGTCACGGGACTTCTCTGTAGTGATCTGTAGTGGGATCGCTGCACTACGTAGCAACACATAGCACTGCATAGTGATGGGTTTGGAGTATATAGTGATCTGCAGGAAGCCCATGGTATCCATTCATAGGACCCATAGTATTCGATAGGTTTCCCACATGAACCATAGCATCAATATAATTGATTATTGGAGCATATTTACGGGCAGGAATTAGATAAAAAGAAAATTTCATTCCGCCGGACTATCACATCAAATTCTTGTACTACCAAACATCATTCCACTCCTAGTCGAGACGAATACCCAAATGAAGGCTTCTAGGGGTCTTTTTAGCCTTGCCGGATTCCGCACTGAAAATCTGGGTCAGCATAAGTATTTGTCACGGAGGTTCAGAACAAACACAATGGCCAAAATCCAGGAATTCCAGGTGCGTCTGATTCTCGGGCCATGGTCAGGGTCAGCCAATCCGACATCTATGATCTCGCGCATGCATTCATACGTCTCCTTGTATTGATTTTGGGTGAAGTCAGTGGCGACATGAACACCCGTCTCATACTCATTGATACATGCCAGAAGCTGTAACATAGCAAGTCAGCGAAAGAAAATCAAGAAAGTTGTCACTACAAAACCAACCAAGGTGCCCGCTGCAGCTATATGCTCCCGCCTAAATGCCTCGAACTCATTTGGATAAACCTTAGCAAGACATTCAGTTTTGTGTTTGCCCTTCTTTCCGCTGAAATCAAAGAGCCATTGGTGAAGCAATTCAAAAAGGGCTGGATGAGCGAGATTCTTGGTTTTTCCCTTTAAATGCAATGCTATCAGTAGTTTTTAACGAGTTGATGCATGCAATAATACCGAATGATCCAAGCCGTCTGTGAGGAAGAACCCATCCTCCCGGAGTTTCTCGACATTTGCCACTGTGTGCTCCTGCCACTCTTCTTGATTAAAGCCACCTTCAAAGTCTTCGGGAGAAGGGAAGATTCTGTATTTCGTCCGGACTATCGCGCTGGCAAAACCCTTTCCCTTGCTGCGAAAGGTCGTAGCCTCGTTCCAGATCTAAGTCAAAAGGTTAGAACAATGCAACTACGATCAGAACAACAAAATAGTGCAAACGAGGAGCTGCATGGATGTTTTGTGAAGCTTATAGTACGCTGCCAAAATTTCAGACCGTAAGTTCCTATCCAATGAATGAAAAGACTCCTCACATGGCTCAAGCTCAATATTGTTGTCCTCTGCGTTGTTGATCGCCATTGTAAGTATTTCCAGACATTCACCGTTGATGTGGCACTTCTTTTCAGGAAAGAAGTGGACTGAAATAAGATGGAGTCTGTGCACCCATTTAGCAGCTTCAAGAACATCCCGCCAATGACTTGGGTAGAAGTTAAGGTCAGTTGGTTCTGGCTCCCGGGCAGTTTGGGGGGCCCATTTCCTTTTCTCGGTGCCATCTTCCCCTTCGTCATCAGATTTTTCCCCTTCGTCCTCGTCTTCAGAGTTAGTGTGCGATGATTGGATGGCGCTATTGTCGTCAACAATAGCACTAGAATCAGGGCGAGAATCAGCATGACCCTGCTTGTTTCTAATCTCGTGGAGGTGTTGTGGGTTGGGTGCCTTTGTCGGTTTGTTCTTGGCCCGGTGTTGACCCAAGACATCCACAGCCTGCCCTTGAAGTTGGTGCTCACGAGCATCTAAACTTTGATGAGTTCAGATCTTCACAAGTGATGACATGAACTCACTAAGCCCACCGTGATTTTCTTCATAGTGCTGGCACTCTGGAGCATCTAAAACCAACTGGGTCAGATCTTGTCAAGAAACTAAATTGAACTGACAGTCAGCAGGATTGTGTTCTTGATGCGGAAGCTCTCGAGCACCTAGAATGAATGGGGTCAGACGTCATCAGGAAACTGGCCTGTATTTCCTAAAGGGACACTCGCCACTCTCATGATGATTCTCTTGACGCTGGTATCCTTGAGCACCTAAAATTGGACTGGTCAGACTATGTCAAGACAATAAGATGAACCTGCCTGAGGGATATCCATGGCCGTTATAATCACCTACAAGATGAATGAGTTTCAAGCCTCGGAACCATCCACTTGATACTTATGATGGCCTTGGAGACGACGGTCGACTTTTAAGAGAAATGAGATAACTATATCATCGTCCATCGCCTTGAATATTGGCAAGGCTCACCCTGTTCTTCTACTTGGCGATGTTGCCTGGTGGGCTGGGAGTTGCTGCCCTGTTGACTATTGCGATCATCCTGTCCTTGGCGACCGCCATAGGTGAGTTGATGGCGGTCTCCCCCTGGGAAAATAATGCAGTGAGGCTAGGGATATACAAATATGCCTTGACCACTCGCCTTGCCTGTCTTGTGTGCGAGTGGTCCTGGGTGCTTTATTATCTAATCCAAGTCTGATCAAGTCTTTGTGTTTGGATGCAGAAACTTGCCTTGATTGTACCCTTGATACTCAAAGTCTATAAGTCTTCATCAGTCGCGGGAAAGGATTAAGGACTACATGTTGCATACTACGGTCTTCTTCCCAACGGTGGTCAGCTTGGAGTAAAGACAACATTGATATCATTGCCGATAGCTTTGACACTGACAACACTCACCTCCATCTTCAACCTGGCGATGATCACCAGATTGCCAGATGTGCTGGGAGTTGCCATTGTGTTGACTATTGTGGTCGTCCTGTCCTTGGTGACCGCCATAGCTGAGTCGACAGCAGTAACCGCCGTAACCGAGCTGAGGGTGGTCGTGCCCTGGGAAATGAAGCAGTGAGGCTAGGGATAAACAAATATGCTTTGACCGCTCACCCTGCCTGTTGGATGTGCTCGAAGGAGCGACTTGAAGACAATATTGATAACTTTGCCCAACCTTTAATGCTGATGATGTTCACCTTCTACCAGGCGATATTGGCCAGCGTGCTGGGAGTTGCCATTCTGTTGACTATTGTGATCATCCTGTCCTTGGTGACCACCGTAGGGGAGTTGATGGGGGCCACCCCCTGGGAAAAAGAAAGCGGTGAGGCTAGGGGTATGCAAATATGCCTTGACTACTTACCTTGCCCGCTGGATGCGCAAGAGGGCCCGGGTGCATTATTGCCTAATGCAAGTCAGATCAAGTATCTGTATCCGGAGTAACTTGCCTTCCTTAGCAATGTCTAACGATCTTCGTCAGATTCTGACCAGATTCGATGGGAATGTGTACCTTTATCTTCTTCGGGACAATCAATCCCTTGCGATGGTTTCTGCGAACATCCTGCATAATAAATCCGTAAATAGACGACAGGGTGAATATAATCTAATACTCACCGTCAACTTCACTGCCAACTTCACCTTCATTGTCCTCCCCATCTATTAGAGGAACATGAGGACTACGATACAGCTGTATGGGATGACCTACCTTGGTTGAGATTGACGTCTTTTTGGAATCTCAGTACGATAATAAAATCTGTATCATGCAAATGAGCTGACCATTGAGATTGTTAAACTCGAGAGGATCTCCATATTGATTATTGTATTGAGGATCAATACTCGGGCCTGCTCTTCTGGAGACACAAATTGTGATCTCACGTTATCTGTTAAAATTTTATCAGTCGAATGGTCAATAAGTAGTCGACAAATACCTACACCGGTTTCCGGGAGCGTGATTGATTCCTCATTGGCAACATCTTGATCCATTTCTATGTGAGCTGTGGTATGAGCTACCAGAAATTGAGCATCATGAAAGACACTTGCCAATATTGGATTTCTTGTTGCAATCCATCCCATTGCCTGATTCCTGCATGGCGTTGAGTCAAGGATGTAGTTAAAGCTGTAATGCATACCTCCTGATCCGAGTAGACGATCGTGGGTGTCAGGGATGGCCTGCCAATGTTACGCACTGGAGAGGGTGGCTTATAGCCAAACCGTGTATCTATTGTCCTCTGTTGAGGTGTCAGCGTTGGCTGTTTTGCCCGCCTGAGGGGTGACTCGACAATTTTAACTGGCTTTTGAATCTGAAAACCGTGTAATGTAAGCAGTGCCATCAGTTAAGAAACATCAGACGCACGACTGCACGTCTCTTGGATGGGGGAGGTGCCATGGGATTGTCCGGCTGGTCCTCTGGAATAACCTGCTCTCGAACACGCTTGTTGGGTTGCTGGATAGCCCTGCTGTCGCGCTCATTGCGAACCAGTACACCACCTTGTCCCGCTGTTGTCCGCTTTGAACGTGGATGTTCACACGCTACGTTTGGGTCCGAATCAAGTACACGTTTTCTGGGGGCAGTACGTGGATTTTCTGTATTGTGTCATATTAGTGTAAGAAAGAATTGACGTGCGCATTACCTTTGTCAGATGTATCTGACTGTGAATAAAATTCGTTTCCTTGACGCGTCATCAAGTCGATGGAGGAATTCAATGATATGGGCTGTGACACAGCTAATTCTTGGGTGGCGAGATGGTGATTGGCAAAAGGCAAGAGCTGAAGTCCAACAACGCGTGACAAAGTTTAAATATTCTCATCACGTGGTCGCGCGGGAACTAAAAGTAGTACATCTTGACGTCTTGACTTGATGATGCCTTTACAATATGTTCTGTGCACCAATGATTATAAAAGGCTGGAAAAGTGAAGGGATACAACAGCAATATACACTGATTTGAGACTATATGACCTAGGTGGAGAAGAAGGATCTAATAATGATCGAATGTTGTGGATACTATAGCTAGAGTAATGCCAGTGAACACAATTTTCATGCGTACAAGTCGTCGTCAGTGGTGTCCTCCGTGAACCCAGCATTCCCAGTGCTCAACGCGACAGGCACAGACCCACCCTCACCTTCGGGGAACAGACACCGAATGACGCGCGAACTTCATCGCCTCCTCGAAATGTTCCCTGCACCGAAGGTCAGCAAAAGTTCAAAAAAAAGGGGCAATAACAACGAACCTTGTGATATGGGGGACCGGATCGTCCTCCTCCATGTCCTCCTCCATCTTCATGTCCTCCTTGCTGGCAGCCTCATCCTTCTCCTTCTTCTCCCTTGTCCTGCCGATGTCGGCGTTGATGCTCTTGCGGATCGCCAGCTTTGCTGCTCACTGGCAGATCTCCATCAGATCAGCACCAGAGAAGCCATGCGTGCTCTTCACCAAAAAGTCGAGGTTCACATCGGGTAAACGGGTGACTTCTTCAAACACGCCTTGAAGATTGACAAAAGCGAAGGCTCGACGGGCAGATGAATGTAGATCAGCTGGTCGAGCCGTCCGGGACGCAGCAGAGTCGAGTCGATCTAGTCGGGCCTGTTCGTCACGCCAATGATGAACACATTTTTCTTGGTGTTCATTCCGTCCATCTCCGTCAGGATCTGGTTCAGGACACGGTCGCCGGCACCTCCACTGTCGCCACCTCCACCACCACGCGCCTTTGCGATCGAGTCCAACTCATAGAAGAACATGACATATGGCGCCGCAGCACATGCCTTGTCGAACACGTCACGCACATTCGCCCTCGACTCGCTGAATCACATCGTAAGCAGTTCAGGGCCCTACACAAGGCATCAGAGGACTGGGATAGCCAAATGTGGGGGGGTCTTACCTTGATGGAGATGAAGTTGGGATTGCACTCGTTGGTAATGGCCTTGGCAAGCATGGCCTTACCTGTTCCAGGGGCGCCGTAGAACAAAACACCCTTCGACGGCGACATGCGGTACTTGATGAACTTCTCGGGGTGCTACTGCACCGTCTCCTGCAGCTCCTGCTTGACTTTCTCCAGACCATCAACATTGTCCCACTTGATGGTCGGCACCTCAACAACTGTCTCGCTCAGCACAGAGGGGTTCGACGTCGAGCGCGAACCGAAACGGAAGTTGTCCATGGTGACGTCGAGCTAGTCGAGCACCACTGCGTCGATGGTGTCTTCATCAAGGTCGATCAGTCGATCTTCTTCTGGATCTGTTGCATGGCAGCCTCCGAGCAAAGGGAGGCAACGTCTGAACCAACGTATCTGTGCGTGTCAGCAGCAATCTTTATTCACGAATTAACACAAGGTTTACAATAGTGAATGGAGGCAGCTAACCTGCTCCAAGTCAACGTCCTCGGCGAGTTTCATGTTCTTGGTGTGGATGCGGAGGATCTTGAGCCAGCCGGTTGGGTCAGGGATACTGATGTCGACCTTTCGGTCAAAATGGCCGAATCACCAGAGTGCGGGGTCGATAGAATTTGGCCTGTTGGTGGCAGCCATGACAACGACATTGGAGTGCGCCTTCAGCCCGTCCATGAGGGTGAGGAGCTGCGACACGACACAGCGCTCGACTTCCCCATTTGTCTGTTGAAAAGAAAATGAGAAATTGCACGCGAAGAGAAAGAATTATAGAGCACCTTTTCACACTTAGGCGCAATGGAGTTGATCTTGTCAATAAAGATGATTGCCGGAGAATTCTTCCCAGCTACCTCGAATGCCTTCCGCAGATTGCTCTCACTCTCACCAGCCATCTTGCTCATGATTTCGGGACTGTTAATGAGGAAGAAGAACACCTGGTCTCGTTGGCCACGGCTCGCGCCATGAGGGTTTTACCAGTACCGGGCGGACCAAACATCAGGATGCCACGAGGGGCTTGATACCAATGGACTTGAACAGTTGAGGGTGACACAGTGGCAGCTCGACGAGTTCACGAATTTGCGCCATCTGTTTGTGACATCCACCAATGTCGTCATACCCGACATCAGCCAGGTTGGACTCTTCCTCCTCGCGCTTGACTGGGTCGCCCTCTGATCATGTCAGTCGGCAAAAGATACTCCAAATAAGATGGGTGAAATCTTACCAGTGTGGATGACGGTGTCTTGTGCGACGATGCAGAAACTTGGAGGGATCGGTTTCGATGACATTGAACTCTACTGTTCGCATGCCTCCCCGGACAAGGTGTCGCCCTTGCGGACGGGTTGGTAAGCTGAGTAGAACGGTAAGCAGCGGCCAAAAGGTGTTGGATGAAGAATACATACCCTCAAGGAAATAAGGCTTGAGGTAGACGTCGAAGATGTTGCCGCTCAGACCCGAGATGGAGTTGTCGAACAGCAGGATGTGCATGTGCTTGCCATATTTTATGTCGAAACACGAGTGCACAGCGACGAGGTCGCACAGCTTTACCTGCAAGTTGTTGCGGGTGACTTTGTTCATTTGGATGCGGCCCTCTTCCACATCATCCGAAGCGAGACAAATGAGGACAGTGTCCCGCCATTTCTTGCCACTGATTTTGACTGCTCAGTACGCATGGGCCGGCCAAAGTAAACGGTATTTATCGAACAATTATAGTGGTACCATGGAAAAGCACCAACACTGATTACTTGATCTACAGAAGAATATTTGGAATAGGAAGTGTACGCATTCAGTCATGTACATGGTATGAATATACAAGTCAGTGGTGCATTCCCTGATTGAAAGGTTCAGTAACTATCCCATGGGTCGGAAAACCACTTACCATGACTGACACAATCATTTTCTGCACCTGCTCAATACGGAGCTCCAAAGGAAATGGGAAATGCTCCTTGTTTGTTACATTCTCCGCCATGATCCATGGTGATGAATCCTGAAGTTTCTCGGCCAACTCAATAAATGTCAATCCATTCATTTGAGTATCGTATCAGTCTTGCCATCGAGTGATTTTGCACAGCACATGCTCAACAAATATGGCGCCAAATCCAAGCAATAGCTTGTCTGCAGGAATGAGGAAATTTTCAAAATGGTTGTAAACAACTCGGAATGTGATTCGTGTCAAAAGTGGATCGTTTTCTGCCAAATTGAAGCCCAGTGCTTTTAATGCCTTGAATGCGCCCAGCTTGGGATTTTCTGATATCCAAATTGCCATTTCATCTGCAGTCGGTGGCCTGCAGATCCCTAAGAGTACAAGATTGTTGGCAAACTGGAGTGTTGTCAGTCCCGAATCCTTGACGCCATCACACTGCGGGCAAGTGCCATGGCTGTGGGTTCATGGCACTTGACTGGCGTGGGACCGACACTTGCCATGGTGCTTGCCTTGCATTTGCCATGGCATCGCACAAACGATCAATTTCCCTTTGTCCATCGGGCAAGGCCGGACCGGTGATTGGTCCACAAGGTTAAGCCAAACATTGAAAGATCCAAATTGAAACAATAAATTATGTCTTCCACTGTCTTGCTGGAGCATACCTCAACTTCTCTGAAAATGGTCGGGGAAAGGAGTCTGAGCAGTATGGGGATATTTTCAAGGAAGACAAGCACAAATGCAGCTGCGTGAGGTTTGCGATGCTGGTTTGATGCCGGTACAACGATGCACATTGGGTGCCAGTAATTTGCATAGTGAACGGGAAGCTGGGGTGTGTGTAGTCTGGATGGGTGTTTGGATGGAGGATACACAGCTTAGCTTTGTGCAAGCTGTGCTTGTGCGGGGTTCAGAGAGGGTGCGTGCAGTTTCATTCCCCTTTCCCTCCTCGCGTCTAAAATATGGGCGACACTTGAGCTTGCAATGTGTGCCAATGTGAAGCCGCAATATGTATGTAGACTTGTACCAATTAGCAGTCTGCCTTTACCTTCAAAACAAACACCACATGGTATCCATTTCAGAATTCAATAAAGAACGTGATCTGCATGTACAAACCATGGAAGGAATTCGAGACCGCAGCCCAAATAAAATCACACTTATACCAGTGTGTCTCGCTGACAACCTCAACACACACCCGCCGTACACCTCGCGCGCGCTCTCCGCACTCTTCAGACTCCACACCACTCATTTCCCACTGATTTCTCACGAACTTCAGAAGTGACATCGGCCGAAGATGCCCGATCTTTGTCCAACGCCTGTCCAATGCCATGGCAAGTGTCGATCATATGCCGTGAACCCACGGCCATGGCACTTGCCCGCAGTGTCAAAACCAAGCTGCTGAACCAGTTCAAGGGCCTCTGCCCAACTGCGCTTGGTACCACCAAATTGGTTGGGATCAGTACTGGCAAGTGGACCAAGCCAACGTGTCCATTTTCCCTGTACATCAGATGTAAAATATGGACTGAATTTTTCTTCTAGCGTGAGTTTGTAACCCCCAGCGCCTTGTTGTGTTGGATCAAGCTTGAGCTGGTTTGAAGATTGCCCCCAAATCAGAGAATCGCTGAGCTGTACATAGCCATCGAGTGTACGAAAGTCTTTTTCTGTCGCTTTCAGATGCTTGTGCAAGTATCGACCCATGGTTGCAAGGTTCTCCTGTAAATGCTGGCCAAAATGGTCGATACATTCCTGCCCACTCTCAAAGAAGAATGTCTTTCTAGACAGGAAGGCTTTTGTTGACAATCCTTGTCCAGTCAGCATCTATGCCAGGAGATTGGCAAGTCCTAGAGGTCCTGTGAGGGATGTTCCCGGCATATGGTCATACAAAAGTCTGAGAGTCTCAGAAAACACTCTTGCAGGATTGTAATGATCAAGATTCCGGTCTGCAACCAGTCCAGTCGATGCATTTTTCCCATCAAGAATCCACCGCAACGACTGCTCAGCAAATGGCAACTGTCGTCTTTGGTTTAATGCCTCCCGGAGTATTAGCGCTGGCCTTGCAAAGAAGATGGGACCACAATTTGGGAGTGTTGGAACCAGATCTTCAACAGAAATTGAAATGCGTGGAGGTTGTCTGCGACGAGTAGCTTTGGCTGAGGTTCCAACGGGTGCCAGTGGGGGTTGTGATGTAAGAGGTTTATGAGGATTCAGGATTTGGGCATGATCAATTGATCTGCCTTGCTGTAGCTCCAAAATACAGTGATGAACTAAATCACCAATTTTTTGAGCATACAGGGCAATGTCAGGACCAGCTTTTATTGTTTTTGTCAGCCATGTATAGAGCGGTGCTAGAACTCCATGTTCATCCTGTCGGATTGGCACTCATGAACCGGACATCAGCGCTAAGGTTTTCATTGAACATTGCTGTGTGACTTTTCAAGATTGGATGGAGTTGTTTAGCCGCAAAGATTGCCTCAGTCCCACATATGTCTGCAATGCATTTGAGAACCGCCCTGCGAACAACCAATCGGGCCTCGAATTTTTTGAGTTGTGTAGCACCTCTTTGTGGAGCTGGCTTTGACTTTGGTTTCGTTGAGACAGGTAATTTTCCTGTTCGACGCTTGGAGCTGTTCCATGAGTTATCAGTTGATGTCATGGTGGTGAGGATAAATTCACGACTGATAAGGTCAGAGAACACTTGATGAATGGCGTCGTGCAAGAATTGAGGTCCCCGGACAACTTTTCCTGAAAGAGTCGGCATTGGAATAGTGGATCGTTTTTCAGGTTCTTTCAAGCCATACAGGTCAGATGGAAGTTGTTGTAGGTTTGGTGGGCCAATCGGATGCTGGAACAGGAAGCTGATGCTTTATGCTATCAATGGTCTCTGAGTAGGAGGCATTTGAATGGCTAGCCTCATTTTGTTCTATTGCAGGCATCTCCACATCCAAGCCTGCTGATCCGGTCGAAGGTAACACAACATCTGTCACTGTGGTATCCAGGCGAGGCTTTTTTCGTGGTGGCTTTGGCGCATTTTGCTTGAACTCAATGTACCAGACAATATGGTTGATCAATGACACAAAAGCAGGGAATTGGGACTCGAGTTGCTTTTCCTTATAGGCTTTGACAAGTGCGCTGGCCAGAGCAGGTCCTGTCTTTCAACCAGTCATAGATAATGAGTGTTGACCGACACTGCTCCCATTGAAGAACCCGACTGAGGGTTTCAAGGTGTTGATCGGCCTTAATCAAAGTAGGATATTGTTGTACAACTGATTGCAGGCAAGCAAGACTGAGGAAAGCGCTGTTGTCATTCAAAGGAGAGTAGAAGAGGTAGCTGCTAATAAAGTTGTTCAGGCTATCGTTCAAGGCAATTTGGTTGAGGAGGTGTGGGATAGGGATGACTTTACAACTCTGGGAGAGATTCCAATCTTGCTCCAACATCTTGTACTCCTCTGCAAGGGTCTCGCTGGAGAAAAGTTGTTCCAACGCTTTCTTGGAAAGGCTCAATTGGACATCCTCCATAGGCTTGT